>QANZ01032560.1:0-11807 GCA_003254925.1 Chamaecrista fasciculata
ATATATATATATACTCACTATTTTGCATAGATTCTTATAACGAATTAAAGGGGCAGAAAAGGTAGAAAGAAAAAGAAATACCTGAACTGAAACTGAAAGGCAACACATTAAGCACTTTTTTTGTACTTTGCTTTTAGATGGGATCATAAAAAATCTTGCAAAATCCTAAATCAACAGGGTGGTACAAATAAATCTGTCCTGCTAAAACAAATGAATAAATACATACAAGTATTGATGAAATAATGAATGGTAGAATTGTAGTGTAGGATGCAGGAGTCTTTTTCATTTAGCTATGCTGAATAATACGTGGTAGTACAGCAACATCATTTAGAGATAGATATTAGGTCAAAGTGCACTTTTGGTTCCACAATTTATGCTTAGGTCTCAATTTCGTTTTATAACTTTTTTTGTTGCACTTTTAGTGCCATATTTTCTGCTCAAGTTGCAGATTTAGTCTCATATCACTTTTGATCCCATATATATCGATTAAGTTACAGAATTGGTCCAATATCTTTAAATAAAAGCTCCATCGTCAGTCCCACTTGAACCAAAGATTTGGGACCAATTATGCACCTGACCCAAAGATACGAGACTAATTCTGCAACCTGATCGAAAAATATGGGATCAATTTTGTAACCAGACCTAAAGATATGAGACCAAAAGTACAACAAAAAGTTATGGGACCAAATTGAAACCTGAGCAAAAGTTATGGGACCAAAAGTGAACTTTGGCCTAGATATTAGATAGATAGATAGATATCAAAGTCTCAACTTTCATGTAGAGAGAGAGCTTCCTTGACTGTTCACCCGATTCACCTACTTTCCTTAAAGCCATTACCAATTTTACTGTTACCTGGGAATTAGTTTTGGTAGTACCAGAACATCAATTCTTATGTACTTTCATATTATGATTGCAAAACATGCATATATAAATGTAGGAATTATTGTTGTGTTAGTCTCTCCTAACCAGGAAGATAACTCGTCAACAAACATAACAACCCAATGTGCAGTCTCTTCTTCCAACCAATAAACAAGCGAGAAAACTAGGTCAATGGAGAGTGAAGACTGCTTTTGCTTAAATGATGAAGCATCATCAACTGAAATTTTTTCCATCCGTTACATTTTAAATCCAATTTTTTAGAGGAATCCAGATTAGGTTGATTGTTGGACTACACTGTTCTTATTGTAGAGAAAAAGTTTAAAGGACTTCAACTCACAGGAAGCTTAAAAATGAGATGACCTGCCAGATAAGAATTTCCTTTCTACTAAAGAAATTTACTTGAAACAAAATTGAAAGCATTAAGAGGGAAACAATTTTGAATAAACAATAAATACTTAAAAGTCTTTCAGAGTCTGCTTTGTTCTATGTTCCCACAGGCAATATCTGACTTCCCCCATCAGATTCCCCTGCTAGGTTATGTGTTCTGCTTTGATGCAGTCACCTACATTTGGAAAAAGGTTTCTGTTTTTGGAAGTAATATTCACCTCTCAACTGTAAAAACTGCCAAAAACCAACTTTCAGATATTCCAGGAATTTACTTTTTGATCATGACCACCAGCCAAAAAGGGTACACCCACCTATCATTCTCTAAGTCATTGATATTCCCTTATTTCCTACTTCCTATTTCTTAACCATTTTTTCTTAAAAATATTTTTTTGATCTGGCAATGTCATAGCCATTTCTTTCACCACCATCTTGACTGATTTCAAATTAAAATACTAGTCTAGACTATTTCAGACTTGGTAGAGAATAACATCCAAATTAAATCCACTACTTTGAGTGCAACTCACTTTTTAAACTTTATAAGTATATTAGGTACAGGACAAAAATGTAAAATGTCCTTGTTAGGCAGGGTCACATTCAATAGCTCTAGTACTGATAACGATGGAATACAGCACCTTTAAAATTCTCCTTAGAAACTAGTGGAATATTGCACCTTCAAAATTATCCTTAAAAACTAGATGCCTCTTGTTTGGGTCTCAACAGTGTCTATGTTATTCTCTTGTTTTTGCACTGAAGTCTAAAGAATATTTCTTTCCTTTAAGTTTTTTTTTTTTTTTTTGCTCAAATTTCCTTTAAGTTTAATCAGAAAGAATAATAAAATAAAAAAACATTGTAACACCAGATATTATAGTTGATATTATCTATCAAAAAGTGGTGTGAAGATAATACCTCAACTAGATAACCATCTGCAGCCATCAGCAAGATACCCTTATGTAGATATACAGCACTCCCCCAATCATTACTATGTGTAGTTGAAGAAAACTTTTCCGTTGTACGAGTAGTAAATCCTATCAATATCATGTACAACATAATCCCCATTAAGACCATATCTTTCGGCTTAAGTGTTCAGTGATGCAATGATCTCATAGGATGATTGCAACATTTTTTATATTATATTTAAAATAGACTGCAGGAAAGCTTATTTCTTTGTAACAACCCCATCCATAGAATGATTTTGAGAAAGATTTTACAATCTTCAGCATCACTCTATGACTACATCAATATATTAGATATACATCCACTGAAATTATTCCAAACTCATTCTCCGAACATCATTTTCAACTTATGAATTCGAACAAAGTTTCCGGCCACGTGTATCCCACATAGCAAGAAATTATTAAATTTTAGCCTGCAACTGACGAAATATCGAAGTGTCGACTATTTCCTGTAGAATTTCCAATTTGAATTCATGAAGCAGTCAAAGTACAATTATACTGAATACAAAAGAGAGTGAGGGCAACGAAATGGAAGGTTACTTTTTGTGAGACAATTTCCTAATTCCTATCATAATCAGACCCGAAAAGCACAAATTCATCCCATGAACCTTTCACTTAAAACTGATAATGCTACTTTATGACCTTATTCGGCATTAGCAACTACATGAACTTTTTATTGCACCCAAGAAAAATACTTTACATTTTGTTTGATATCCTCAAATGATGGAAAAAGATCCTTTTAATGTATAATCTATGATAACCTACCCTAGAATTAATCTTTATGAATATTAAGAAAGACAATCTTAAGTAAAATTCTTTGTATCTTTGCTATCAAGTTCACCAATTGTAGAATGAAAGATCAGTTTTTTAAAAAAATTTCTTGATATTATTTTTCTCTCATGATTGGTCGTGCAAAAGTTTTTTATCACATGTCTTATTTTAAATAGTGAATTTGATAACAAAGATATTTAACACTTTAAGCAAGTAAGATAGTAGAAATACGAGATTGAAAAGTACACTCAACTGATAATAAGATGTTGAGATTACAAATTTTCTGAAACGGAATAATCAAGTGCCAAATAACTTGTGGAAAATTGCAAGTATCTGTGTCGCTATTATCTGGTTTTGGTCATAAATTAGTTTAAGATTACTATGCTGACAAACTACAATTTCCTGCCAAGAGATAAATAAAACTGATTGATGAAAAATAAGCCAAAAAAACAATTGTAAGATAGCTACTAGGAAAACAAGTTGCAGCATCGAAACCAACCCCTGACACTGAGATAATTGACAATTTGATTGATTTGAGTAAATATAAGTCCAATTCTAATTCTACACTTCAAACAAGCTACCACACTAATATAATTGTTGTCAAGGAACAAAAAGGTGTAGGCTGTAGCTTTAAATAAATTTATTTTAATTTTCAACTGAAGCAGTAAGGTCTTAGCATTCTCCAACTGCAGGATTACTCCTATGACCCACGTTCTACCTGTTTGACCAAGCAGAGATTGAACAGGAGATATCCGCCAAAACAGTATATAATATGATTACTTATAAATCTCTTACATGACCGTATTACATAGAAATTGAATAAATTTAGGAGCAGTTTCAATATCTTTGTCATCAGATTTTCTTATCCGAAAATGAAATTTCAAAGAAAAAAAAGAAACCAGCACCTCATAATTGGATCTTGATAAATACTTTCTCTGTTTTATTTTTCTTGGAGAATTTTATTAATAAAATATAAGCAACTACACTTAAGTCTGGTACTGTTACATAAGATCCCATCCTATTTAAGTATTTATACATTAGAGACACAGTTCTCAATTTTTTAATTCCTAACTTACTATTTGCTCAAAAGATCATGCAGTTTTAGTAACTCAGCTTCCAAATTGTGAAATTTCAGAATCAGATCAGGGCTTTAAAAAGATGCTCCTGAGAAAGCCCCAACAACACAAAGAGAAATCTACCTATGTACAAAGCTTCGTCTACTTCGTACTACATAAGTAAACTGCCAGCATACCTGAAATAAATAGATAGATATATAGAATGGTATGAGCATTGAGAAGAATGGATAAGGGTAAACCGGTTGGACCTGATAATATACCAATCAAGATGTGGAAGACTTTAGGAAGTAAGTTGGTGAGTTGGTTAACAGAGCTTTTTAATGTGATTTTGAGATCCAAGAAAATGCTAGATGAATGGAGGAAAGTACTCTGATTCCAGTGTATAACAAGGGAATATATAGAATTGCAAGAATCATAGGGGGATCAAACTCATGAGCCATACTATGAAATTATAGGAGAAGGTTATTAAGTGGAGACTGAGGTTTGAGACACGAATTACAGAGAATCAATTTGGTTTCAAACCTATAAGGTCAACCACAAAAGCTATATACTTACTCAAAATGTTGACGGAGAGATATCATAGAGCTCGCAAGGACCTATACATGGTTTTCATTGATTTGGAAAAGGCATATGGTAGAGTACTAAGAGAAGTATCATGGAAGGCTTTGGAAAAGAAAGGAGTTCGCATGAGCATATATTCAAGCTATTAAAGATATGTACGATGGAGCCACAACTTGTGTGAGAACACAAGGTGGAGCCACGAAGGATTTTCCTATAACCATAGGACTACATCAAGGTTATGCTTTGAGCCCTTGTCTCTTTAATTTGGTACCGGATGTGTTCACTAAACATATACAAGAAGCGACACCAAGTTGTATGCTTTTTGCCGATGACATAGTCTTGGTTGGAGATTTCAAAGGTGAAGTCAAAGAAAAATTAGAGAAGTGGAGACAAGCTTTGGAGACATGGATTTTGTATCAGTTAGAATAAATAGAGTTTATGTTCAATGGAAGGGAAGCTGATTCTAGGTATGTGGTGAAACTTGGAAATCATCATATACAAGAAGTCACAAGTTTCAAGTATATGGGAATGATAACACAAAATAAAGGAGAGATAGTGGAGGAAGTAAATCACAGGATTCAAGCAAGGTGGATGAAATGGAGAAAGGCCTCAAAGGTCATTTGTGATAAGAGAGTACCACATAAACTAAAAGACAAATTTTGTCACATGGCTATAAGACTGGCTTTATTGTATAGTACTAAATGTTGGGGGATAAAAAGGCAGCATGAGCAGAAATTTAGCATGACTAAGATGAGAATGCTACAATGGATGAGTGCTCATACTAGAAAAGATAAGATCAAGAATGAGTGCATAAGAGAGAAAGTTGGGGTAACACCTATCATAGAGAATTTGGTCGAAAATGCCTTATATGGCTCAGACATGTACAAAGAAGACCTTTAAAGGCTCTGGTACGTAGAGTAAACCAGAAGAGTGATAGCCCAATCATCCATGGAAGGAGAAGACCAAAGAAGACTATTGGAAAAACTATTTGAAAAGATTTATCCATTAATAACTTAATTGTGGAAATGTGCAAAGATAGAACATGTTGGTGCCAATTGATCCATATAGCCGACCATACCTAGTGGAAAAAGGCTTTGACTGTTGTTGTATAGATTTATAGATAGATAAAAACATAGGCCTATACTTAGCATCACAAAAAAAGAAAAAAAAAAAAAAGATATACTAACTAGAGACATAACTTTCTTATGAAACTCTGACTTTCAAAATACTAACTAGAGACATAACTTTCTTAGAGATGCCACTGATTTCCTCGTCATATGGTTGCACAGGAATCTAAAGATTAACTGTCATTGTGCTTGTGTAGAAAGGAGTATTCCTATTACAACGCAACCTAGATAATTTCTGTTAAGCTGAAAAATGAGTTCCATAGAACTCATATAACATTCATCTAAAACAATAAACTAGTTGTGTATTTTCACTTTTAATAATCCTCAGAGTTTTCTGTTTCACTGATATCGACAATGCGATAAATTACGTTCAAATCACGGGATCTTATGCGGAACTAAGTTCAATAATCTTCAGAGATTGGATATTCCACAAATTCTTCAGCACAAAAAGAAAACCACATAGCAAGTTTCACAGACTAGTACCTACTTGTAGAATTGCTTTCTGATATAATCGGGTCGAGATTTTGAGACAAAAAATGCATCCACCATGCGTGTGACCTAATCATTGGAATCAGCATCGAAGCTTTTGGGCGTTGAACATAATTTAACAGCCATTTTTTAGCACTCACGATTACACTGTGTACGAATCAAAAACAACAAGATCTATTGGGATAAAATCAAACAATTACAAGAAGAAAGATACGAGATTCGCGGTGAAGCAGATCGAAAAAGGGATCAATAGATTCGTCATCTTAAGGGTTTTGAAACCAGAAATTCAGGAAAGGATCTCACCAGGTATGCCCTTTGACCGACCCTGAATCTTCATTCTTTCCTTGTCGTCGAAGGGTTCATCTCTCTCGCGTTGCCATCTCAGTTTTTGGGCGGGAAAGTTCTGTTCCATTATTGAGATTTGAGAGCAAAAGAATATGAGGAAAAGTACTTTAAGGTTTTTCTAAAGGAAAGTTAATTTACCTAGTAATTATTTGATGGTACAATACTCAAATTGGTGACATATCTTTAGTTTAAATTTTATTTTTGTCTTCTATTTTGTTAGAATGTTCATATTGGTCCTATATGTTTCCTATATATTTTTTGTATGTTTCCCAATTGGATAAAGAAGTACTCGTCAAAAAACTGAGAAGTACGTACCGAGTGCTATATGGTGATTTTTTTGTTACAAAAAAGTTTACGTGAGTTGGTTTTCGGGAACTCACCAAAGTTAGGGCATGCTTCATGGATTTATGAGCACTTATGGAAGTACTTACAGATCGCCTACTAACAAAGCCCTCACATCGGTAGTAGAAATCGAATTCACGACCTTGTGGGCTAGCTATATGTTGATTTTGATGACTCATTCTCTTGGTTCAGTTAGGGCCTTAGCAAATAAGGTTAAATTGGGCTCTGAACTCGTCGTGATTAAACGGAAGAGTTATGATCAACTTCTCTAATTTGACTGTGAAACAAGAGGCCCACTTATAGAGGCCAATTTTTGTCTATGTTTATTGACAACTCCAACTAGATAGAAAAAAGACTCGTCAAAACTAACATGTAGATTGTCGTTGGAATTAAGGAGTGAAACTTTTGAAAATTTTGAAGGACAAAAATTACAAAAGAAAAAAACAAGAAGAAGAAGATAATGATGGAGATTGTGCCCTAGGGCCAATCATTTTATATGTATGAACATATTGTTTGACTGATTTATGAATGATAAATTATGTCGTTATCATATTATTAGCATGTTTACTATAATAACAATCCTTGATTAATTATGTGATAATTATTCTAAACTGTCCCTGGTCAATTATTCACGTGGGAACGTGAATGAACTAAGACCAGCATGACTTCGGTATATAGAGATACACACATGTGATGCTTCTCGAGAGTCATGGTGCAATTATGTAATGGGTTACAAGTTGCTGGACCGACCCGGAGAGTCCTGCATGGGTTTAGTCATGAGCTAGTCTCTCCTGTACACCTGTCACGATGCCCTTAGACATGAGGTCTTCATTATTCCGGCGTTGTAGATGCTGAACTTTGGCCTAGTCCAACGTTGCCCGTAACAGGGTAGCCATACAAGCTAGGTACGGGTTTAGTTGTTTGCCGTGCTGAGGAATGTGGTTGACCAATAAGGAATTTTGTCCCTCATTAAGTTGAGAGATATTTGACTGGGCCCCTCGATGAGTTTGTCCAAGGAATGTGTGGCCACACAGGGTAATGGGACTAACTCAAGGAATCGAGAAAGTTATGGTTTGGATTACAAGGATGACTTTCCCATGCCTTATCCATGACCAAAATATCGTGTGACAATAGAGATTATGACAAGGTGGTACTAAGGTTAAGTTGTTGATGTTAAAACGATAACTCACGTGTTTTGGGTAGTCGTGATGGCTTGCTAGAGTCCGCTCTCGACTTGTGAGTCATAGAGATGGCTTGCTGCCGATTTCACATGAGGCCTGCTCGGTCACACATGAGCAGGATCAAGATACTGTAATGGGACACGAATTAGGGTTAATTCGTGAGTCACTTTAGTGACACGATTTAAGACATAGAATGTCTTAGGACATGAAGTCTTGTCTTAAATAAAATCTACATTTGTAATATTTAAATTTGTTAGACAAGTTTAAATATATTAATTGTTAAATAGTTAATTTGATTAATCTATTTACAATTGAATTCTCATTAGAATATTAGGGATAATGAATTGACTAAGTCTCCTAAGAGTTAGGGGATTATTGATTTATTAAATTCTCTAATATTGAAGAGTAAGATGAGGTGGCGCCTCACTCTTGAATTTAATTAATGAAATATGATTTTGTTAATTTGAATTCAAGATTTAAATTTGATTTTAAGATTTGAATTTGAATTAAGATATTAGGGTAATATTTTAATTCAATTTGTTAAGGAAATTAATAAGTTGGTTATAACTTCCTAAGAGTTAGGATTATTATCTTATTTATTAAATTCCTATAAAACAAAAAAGAGGGGGCGAATTCTTGGAGATTCAAATGCAAGATTTGATCTTGCATTTTGAATTTCAAGAATGCATTTTGAATTTTAGGTTAAGATATTAATGTATTATTTTAATTAAGAATTCAAATCTTCTTGACTCATTCAAACCAATGGGAAGTGTGCATTCTAGATTTAGGTTTCAAAATATGATCTTGAAATTTAAATTGAGATTGCCTCTTAATCTTGAATTATAATATTAATGTAATCTTGTAATCAAGATTTGGTGATTCCCTAATTTGAGGAATGGGAACTCTTTAAAAACACATAAAGAAGTCGCATATCCTAAGTGGAGAAAACAAAGGGTGAGTTTCGAACTAACCCTAAACTTAGGGTTTAAAGGGCGAATTGTGTGTGAGAGTAAGGAGAGGCGAAAAACCTAGAGTAAGTGTGGCCAAGAAAGTCGTTCTTGGCAGTGTGCTCATCTCTTGAGTTTTGGTGAGGAATGTTTGAGAAAAATTCCATACTAGTGCGCCACTTTTATTCTTGGTTTTTCAAGAAGTGTTCTTGAAATTGTGCGCCACTTTGATTTCTCAAGAAGTGTTCTTGACATTTCAAGATTTGTAGATTGGTTCCCATAATCTCTTGGACAAGAGATTGGAGGCTAGCACTTGAGTATCTGCCAAACTGTTCGTGTGGATCATCGGCAGAGGAAGAACACGAGTCTGTGGACTTCTTGGAATTGCAATCATTCAAGCATCCGTTTGATTTAGGTAAACATCTTATCTCACTGGTATAAACACAATTAGTGGATCCTATGGAGGAGATTACAAAATTATTAATTTTACCTTTTCCGCTGCGTTTGCTCCCTAATCTCCAACAGTGGTATAAAAGCCACGCTAACTTTGTGTTTATGCTAGTTTTGTGAATATACATGTTGATGTATGTTTGTATGTTTACCGTTTTTCATCCGATATGCTCAAATTTTGCGATTATCCACCACACGATTTTAACCTAATCTAAGAATGGTGCAAATTTATGTATTTGATACATAAGGTAATCAATTTGATTGATTAAAATTTTCTTGAAAAATTTAGGTCTTGGCCGAAACCCTATGTGGTTTTTAATTAAAATTGTTTTGATTATTTTATTCTATGGTGGCCGAAAATTGTAAATTGTGAATTTATAATTTTTGGGTCAATGAATTCGGCTTCTTGAATATGATTCTTGAATTCTTGAATTATTGATGCAAGACTTATTTTTCAAGAAGGCATGTTAATTGCACAACCCCTAATTGAACACAATCAAAGTCGTTTTTTTTTTGTGTTGTTGGATGTTGATGCCGTGAATGTATATGTGAAATTGTTCATGTATGAGTATGGTGTTGGATATGGCTCTAGATTTTATTTTGGTAAATATGGCCTGCGTGTCGTCTCCCTAAATTCTGGATGTAATTTCTTTTCTCACCTCACTCCCCTCATATGTTCAAATGAGGTTTCCTAACGTAATTTTTCCTTTTCTTCTAGAAAGATTCTCTCATTGGCTTGAGGGAATTTAGGGTAGATGAGCCATATCCAAACACGGTTATTTTATGCATTTAATTTTTGTATATGATACAAATTGGCGCTAGATGCATGTTTAGGGGTCACGATTTTAACATGCAAATTTTATGTTTTGTACGCACAACCACATATTCGATACAAGCGTAGGATTTTGTATAAGATACAAGATTCGTGCATGTGTTTATATGTATATGATACATGGGGATAAACACTTGGCACACTCGTTTAATTTTTAAAATTGAACCAAAAAATTGAACCCTTATAAAATCTTAAGTTTTAATGCCATCAATAAAACACCCTGTTAAAATCTTGATCATTGTGGAGCGGTGATAGCCCAAGCTACACGTATCTACTTTTATCTTGAGGAGACACGGGTGAATGGAAGATTCGACGCAATGCCTTAATGAAATATTGGTTTATTGGATGCGGTGATAGCCCAAGTTACACGTGTTTAATGGACCTTGATGATATATATAGGGTTGGGCTTTCGCCTCATTGCTTTGAGTTTGGCCATTCACAAGTTTTGTTGTGTGACTTAATGAGGTTATCAAATCGGATTTGGACCTCAAGGCATTAGATGGGATAAACATGCCATAATAAGTATCATACGATGCTACAGTCCCATAACGATCTAAGAGTCACATATGATGTGATTGGTAAAGAGTTACCTACCTAAATAACCTAAGGTTGCATTATCGCCCAACCGAAGGTAATCTTTGGTGAAATATGGGTCTTAGCCACTAATAATAATTTTGCTGGGTTTTATAAAATGGTGGACCTTTTTGGTAAATTAACTTTCATGTCTTAATTGTAGAATCATGGCAAACAATTTAAGTTCAGCGGTATCACTACGATCTATCCTTGAGAAGGATAAGTTAAATGGGACGAACTTCCTTGATTGGTTTCGTAATTTGAGAATTGTTCTCACCCAAGAAAGGAAGCTTTATGTCCTAGAAAACCCTTCCCCTGAAGAGCCTGCCAACGACGCTCCAAGAGCTCAAAGAACTGTTTATGAAAAGCACTTCAATGACTCTGTGGACGTTGCACCTAATGCAGTCTTGATGGTTCAGAAAAACCAGGGGAAAGGGATGGGCAAAGGAAAGAGGAAGGGTAAAGCCCCGGTTGGTGAGACCTAGCCAGGGAACAAGCCTAACCCACAACTTGCCAAGAAGGCGAAGCCTTCAAAGGATGTAATTTGCTTTTTCTGCCAAAAGCCAGGACATTGGAAAAGAAATTGCAAATTGTATTTGGAATATCAAAAGAAGAAGAAGAGCGGTGAAGTCTCTACTTCAGGTATCTTCGTTATAGGCGTTCACCTTTCTACTTTAACCACTTGGGTATTAGATACAACATGTGGTTCTCACATTTGTACGAATGTGCAGGGTCTTAAAGAGAGTAGAAAGCTGGACAGAAGCGAGGTGGACCGACGCGTAGGCAATGGAGCAAGAGTTGCTTCTGTTGTTGTGGGAACATACGAGCTTGTGTTGCCCTCTGGGCTTATCTGATGGAGATTGTGCCCTAGGGCCAATCATTTTATTTATGTGT
>QANZ01032575.1:11153-38708 GCA_003254925.1 Chamaecrista fasciculata
AAAAAAAAAAAAAAAAGAAAAGTTGCCACGTCAATAAAAAAGCGACACATCAACATTTCACCATTGCACTTTTAGGTCCCTGATCCATTTTAATTCCATTATTCTCAATTACCCATCGTCTTCATCATGTTCATTCATTTTAGTCCCAAATTCATAAAATAAAATTGTAAAGTGTCCCAAAACTCTTCCAAACATTCCAATTTAGTCATTAAAAATATCACAAACCCTAAAACCCTAAATCCCAAACTTCAAACCCTAAACCCCAAACTCCAAACACTAAGCCCCAAACCCTAAATCCTAAACCCTAAAACCTTAAAAAAAATTTGAGTTGTACAATTATGTCTCTAACCCATTCTTATCCCATTATTCTCAATTCCCCTTCCTTTTCATCATCTTCATTCATTTTAGTCCCAAATTCTCAAAATAAAATTGTACAGTGTGTCAAAACTCTTCCAAACATTCAAATTTAGTCCTTAAAAATATTAAAAACCCTAAAACCTAAAAAAATTACACATCACAATTTTTTACACATCATAATTTTTCTCTCCCCCAAAACCTTCATCCAAAAATTAAAAATAAATCCTAAAAATTTTGAAAAAAAAAACGCAAGCCTCCTGTTCATCATCTTCATCTTCATCCTAACAATCGTTCATCATCATCATTCCTCCTCCTACTCCTCCTTCAATCTTATCATTCCTTCAATCTCATCATTGCTCCTACTCCTCCTTCAACCTCCTCTAATTTTAGATTCAGATTCATGCAAAACGAAATCCCTAAAACACACTAATTTCAGTTTTGGATTCATCACAACAAAATCCTAATAGAAAACATTTTCGATTTCGATTTCGATTTTGTTTTGGCTCGCTTCGATTTTGTTTTTGTCACTTAATCTTCGATTTGATTTTGTTTTCACTTTGATTTCATTTTGGATTTGATTTCGCTGTTCAATTTCGTCTTCTCTAAACTGGTTGGGGTTTTCGTCTTTGCTATTTTCCTTCTCTGTTTCGTCTTCAAATGAGGAGGAGGGAGATGGACGATTAGGGAGATTGAACGAGAGCGGCAGTAGTGAGGAGGAAGCAAGTGAGGAGGCAGATGTAGTTGATGGAGATGGTGATGGCTCTGTGTGATGATGGCGGAGAAAACGAGACAAAGAAGATGAAGATTGGGATTAAAAAATAATAATTTTAGGGGGTTTAGAGATTAAAAAAAATTATGGATTTATTTTAAATTGGGAAGATGAAGATTAAAAAAAATGAAGTTTTAGGGATTTAGGGTTTGAGGTTTAGGGTTTTAAATATTTTGGGGTTTAGGGTTTGGGATTTGGGGTTTTAGGGTTTTTAATATTTTTAAGGACTAAATTGGAATGTTTAGAAGAGTTTGGGGACACTTTACAATTTTATTTTGAGGATTTGGGACTAAAATGAATAAAGATGATAAAAAAAGAGGGGGAATTGAGAATAATGGAATAAAAATGGGTCAGGGACCTAAAACTGCAATGACGAAATGATGATGTGTCATTTTTTATTAACGTGACAGCTTTTTTTTTTTTTTAAATATAACGGGTACTGGCGTGGACATAACGAGACACATCAGCGTCCTTTATATACATGTAAGCTTTTTTGTAACGACAATTTGACGGAGTGACCTATTAGTATGACGTTTTGAAAATTCATGGACCGACTAGTACAATTCGCAAAATTCAGGGACCTATTAGTCAGAGCGTCCAAAATTTAGAGACCGGGTTGCTAGTTTTCTCGAATGTTTTCTATTCCCTGTAGAATTGGGAATGTGTATATTGAGCAGGCTATGTGTGATCTTGGTGCCTCTATAAATATTATGCCACTTTCTTTGTATTCCACTCTCAATGTTGGAGAACTTAAAAAGACAAATGTGAGTATTCGATTGGCTAACAAATCATTTGTGTACCCCAAAGGAGTTTTGGAAGATGTCTTAGTGCAAGTTGATGGCTTAGTGTTTCCAACAGACTTTTATGTCTTAGATATGAAGGATGATCATTTTAAGAAACGACATGATGTATTGTTGGAAGACCATTTCTAAGTACTGCCAAGACAAAGATTGATGTCTATGAAGGCACTTTCTCAATGGAATTTGATGGAAAAGTTGTAAAGTTTAATGTCATGAAGTCTCCTAGTGAAGTTTCTTCAGTTTGTAAAATTGATATTGTTGATTTTGTGATGCAAGAAGTGTTGGAATTGCCTCAACAAGAGGAATCAAATATTATTTTTGATGGAAGCATCAACAATGACTGTTTTGAAAAGCCTAAGAAAGATGACGAAACTCATGAAGCATATGAGGAAGCCATGTTTCAAGGAATTGGTATAACAGTAGGAAATAGTTCAGAGTGGGTTGAAAATATCATTCCAAAGCCTCCTTGATTAAATACATCAATGGAGAAAATTAACTTTGTGAAGAGTGATAATTTGCCTCAAAAGTCATCTTGGTTAAGTATAATTATGGAGATAAGTAATTTTGAAGATGACATTATGATCCCCAAGCTACCTTGGTGCAATGTGGCTTTGACTCCTTTCAAGAATGCTGGGAATTATGTTTTTGAACCACCATGAATTGATCAGGGAAGTGTTACTCTAGTAGTTAGTTGCTTAGTTTGTTTAATTTCCATATTTTAGTTTTTGTGATTGTGTTTTTCTTTTATTTTATTTCTTTTTTAAAAAAATACTCACTGTTGTGCCCATAATGCTTGCAGATGCAGGGTATGACCCTCTATTATCTTCTTCAGAAATTAGCTCGAGGTTCTACAAATTCATGGAGCTTCTGGGTCTTCTTTAATGAAAATTGGGCATTTTATTTTATTTATCCATCTTTTTTTCACATTTTAGATTTTACTATTTGAGCCTTAGCAGAACGCACACCACGACGTTCCACTCTTCCCACACTCTCATCTTCCACCTTGCCTTAATAGAGAAAGAGCTTCAGCGTCGTACTTATCCCCCCCCCCCCCCACCTTGCAAAGTCGTTGTCGTCCTCCACTCATCAAGGGCTAGGTGTTCTCTTTTCATCTTTCTTTCTTCCTTTCAGTGAATAATTAGTTGATTAGGTTAGGCTTAGTTTGGATTGTGTGTTCTGAGCTTTGAAAGAAAAGGATGTCTGAGCAAAATTTCCTTCATCACATTCTCCTGACTTGATTGACATTATCCCTAGCTCATCTTCAACCTAGATTTTCTGTTAGATCTGCTTAAATAGTTTATTTGATGCTCAATGTTCTGCATTTATAGCTAGGGACTTTTTTTGTGAATGTGAACATTATTACTGCTTGTTCCAATATTACTCTAAGGATTGGAGTTGATTGAATATCTAAATTCTAGTTGTGGGCTTAACTCAGACTATTTTGGAATTTGTTGAGAATTTATTGGATTCACAATTACTAACTTAGCTGTAGTTTTTGCCTTTGAATTGATTGGAATTAATTGTCTGGTTGGAATTTTATTTGACAAGTGTAGTTGAATTTTTTATTTTTTTTTTATTGAGGATGATTCTAGAGCCTTCTCAATTTTGTTTCAATTTCTTATTAGCTGACAATTTTATCTAGTGATTGCATTTTGATTAGCTAATTCAGTCCTATTCTATTTTGCTAAGATTGAAAAACAAAGAATCTTGACCTTTTTGCAGAATTGGGATTTTTCTTTGGGCTTTCATTCCTCTTTTATCTAAATAATTGGTTGCATGTCGTTTTCATCTATGATTTTATCTCATTAGCTTTGATCATTTGGCTAAATTGTTTACTATTACTGTGATATGAAAGGTGCAATTCTTTGTTTCCCCGAGCCTGCAGATCTGCCTTAGGAAAGTTCTTCTCTTTCATTCGTCTATTCTTTTATTGTCCTTTATGCTTGCATTGAGGACAATGCAAACTTTTTTTTTTGGTAAATACCATGGGTGTCCCCCTTCTATCTGTGTTACGGTCTAGGCAAAGACTAATTCCATTCGGGCCGGGAAGCGAACAATTAAAGCCCTCCCAACAAATGTCGACTCCAGGGCTCGAACACTGGTCCCTCAACCTGGGGTGTAGCTCACCTACCACTGCACCAAACACTTGTTGGTAGGACAATGCAAACTTTAAGTGTGGAGGAGGGAATGACAATTATGCTTTTCAGATTTTTGGGTATGAAGGAAAGATTGTTGGTTGAACTGGAGGAGTTTTTAATGTACAATTTTTAGAAATGATCAAACCCGATAGTTTGAAATTTTTTAATTGTTATATTTGAGAGTAAAGGAAGTTAAAAATTTTCACATGGCTTCTTATTTTAACACCGTAATATAAAACTTTCGAATAAGAAATAATAACTGATAGAAATAAAGTTTTCAAAAATAAATTGCACCTACTAATCGCGACAAATCCAACAAAATAATTTTTTTCAAAAAATTATATTTCTATAATTTTGTGTTTTGAAGGACTATTTTGATGAGATTTAATATTTTTAGTGTTTTAGTAATTTTAGCCTCTTTTTCCTGTATTGAAATTGCTTACTATTCCCCCTAAAGTTGGTTAAAATTACAAAATAATTCAATAACTGTCAAGTTACATTAATTTTATAACTAAATTAAAGTTAAGGGTATTAAAGCGTTAATGAAAAAGAATACCACATGGTATTATAATGTCACTTTTTAAACCACAATGTATAAAAGTGAAATATGGCCAAATCACGAGTTATTAAAGTGTAATTTATCTTTATTTTTTTTGAAAGAAAACATATATGTTAGAAAAAAAATTATCTTCAAAAATTATTTTCTCCCCTTAAATTACTCATCCAAACATTGGAGAACGCTATTGTATAAGATCCATTAAATTTTTAATTTTGTACAAATAACTTTTAATAGAAATTTAAAATCTTTCTAACATAACTTTTTTTCTATTATCAATTATAATAATTGTTAACTTTAAGTTTAGATAAGTGTAAAATAAACAGAATTATGCACCAAAATAAAATGTATAACCTGGACACTTGAGATGGACAATTACCCTTTTATACAGTTATACGTGTCATAATAAGTGAATTGACAAAAAGAAAAAAGGAAAAGAAAATTATTCTTAGTCACAAATTAGAGATAAATTTGTGATTGATTTTTCTTTCAAAGATTAAAAATTTTTCTTTATCTCTTTTCCAACTAATTTATTATGGCACATGAGAAAGAAATAATCAATATCAATTGTCCAGGTTATCAATAACAACAAAAATCAAACGAAATCACATTTTGGGTCTAAAATGAAACAAATGTAAAAGTTTAAGACCAAAATAGAAAAATAGAGATAAAAAAAAATGATTATTTGACCTCTATATTGCTAATTTCTTGGGACTGTAGGAAAAGCATGTTGTTGCTTTGTGAACTTGGCCTATATTCTTTTGTGGATTCACATTCTCAATATTTAATTTTTATATTTGTTTTTATTACATTTTAGAGAAATAAAAGAAGAGGTAAAGAGAAAGAGTGTGAATTCTATATATTAATTTTTTATGGAATTCATATTTTCTCTCTCTATCTCTCTAAAATGTATTAAAAATATAGAGTAAAAATGTAAAAGATTCATTTCCATTCTTTTGTATAGATATATGTCAGATTCTATTTCACTATCCATAATTTATCCAGTGTTTTTCGCCACTTCCACCTTCATCATGTATACTTTTTAATTATGAGTAATAGTTGTCAAGGGAATCTTTTGGTAGTGGAGCAGCACCTCTTTCTCATATTATCATTCAACAATATTGACTCATTTTTGACCCAAAAAACAAACAATATTGACACATTTTTTATTTGTTTTAGTTAATTACTGTAAAAATTTTTTGGTAGGAATAATTACTCTAAATTTGTTATTTCATTACTGAGGAAGAAGCTAAGAATATAACAAATGCAAGTTTCTAAGTTCAAAATTCATTTATTACAACTTGAAAATCTGGAGTATAATTCTTGATATGATGAAAAAATGTTCGATTTTATTAGTGTATATGAATATTTTACATGCCATTTGGAAAATAAAGGAAAATAGATTTTTGTTGTTTTGAACTTTATTTAGAAAAAAAAATTAAAAACTATTCTTTTATTAATATCACACAAATTTTTTAAAAAAGATTTTCCATTTTTCCAGCAAATTACAAGAAATAGAAAGATAATATGGTTCTCTTTGATGGTTTGAGTATTTAAAACATTTTTCGAAAAGGAAAAAACAAAAGTTATTTATAAAAGTTAAAAAAACAGGAACATTAAATATGAGTTTTATACTTAAAAAGACAAAGAAACATGTGGAATATTTATTTTCATTAATGATATTATTGTAAAATTTAATGAATATTCACTTAGAAATTTTTTATTTAAATTAAATTGTTTTTTCAAAATATATTTTTTTAACTTTTTATCTGCAAAACAGTTTTTAAAATAAATATTGTTAAACAAAATTTGTTTTTACTTCTTTATATTATGAATAATTTTTTAAATAACGTTTAAATATAAAAATATATAAAAACATAACTAAATCAAATAGGCCCATAGTTTCTTCATAAAAGGTTTGAAACTGAAACAAGTAGTTTTTAAAGATGACAAAAAGTTGAGAATATAATATAATGGAATACAATAGCAAGCAACGTGGTAAGTAGCAACCCTGGTATAAGGAAGAAGCTAAGTGTGATTTTATTTGAATCCTTCACCTGGAAAGCTAAGTGTGATAAGAGTAAACAAAGGATATAAATAAACTATTCAACCATGTTAATAAACTATTCTATCCTGTCTTAAATATTAAAAATTTAAAAATAAAAATAAAATTTCAGAGATAGAAACAAAAAATGAAAACAACAAACATTTTCTTAACCCAAACATACTCTAGTTTTCAAAGATGGCAAAACGCTAACAATGGAATACAATAGCAAGCAACCTGGTAAGTACACATGGCAACCACTAAATTATTACAACTCCATGTTTGTGACCAGAGTAAACAAAGGAAAGTGAATAGAGACAAGTGAAGTATTAATGGTTGATTTTCTTAGTTCAGCTTCAAAATTCTTGTCCCTTAAGGCAACACCACCAACTCCTCCATATATGAATATTCTCACTTTTCTTGCTTTTCTTTTTCATCTCTTCCTCTTCCTCATCCTCATACATATCTTCTTCTTCTTCCTTCTCCTCCTCCTCCTCTTCTTCCTCTTTCACCTTGGCATATATTGGGTGCACCCCACACTCTTTTATCATTCTTTTATCACTATCCGAATCCAGGAATGAAAGGAATACAAATGATAACTTTGGGTTTTCACACATACCTCTGTTTTCTTCAATTGTTTCATTTATTAACTCACTGCATTCTTGGTAGCATATATACACATGAGGAACTCTCAGAAATGAAGAATCATTAAACGGATGCAAGATCACACCAGAAGTGTTACCACCCATATCAGAAAGACTGAAACTCTCACCATCATTGTTTCTCAAGAACCAGTCAACTGTGAAATTCTTATAATCAAGAATTAAGCAAAAAATAAAACCCAGAAGCTTGGAATGAGGATCAATAGTTATTGAACCTTGTTGAGTCCTATGCTTGAACCACTTTGGAACTTGCCTTCCTGGGTATACAATTTGACATTCAATATGACTTGGCCGCTCTTTTGAAGACTTGCGTGCATAATTTGTTATAGTAGGACGAGCAAGTAATCGAATAACTTTGCATGAATGTCCATCCAAGTTTCTACATTCTGAGAGCGAAATCAGTGAAAGGTTTTTGTTGAGTGGAATGCCACTGCTCTTCATGGAAGTAAATGGTAAAGCCCTCAAGGATGTACACTCATCAGCCCATAATTGTACAATTGACGGTGGAAGTTGTGGTATAGATTTAAGCTGTTTGCATCTAGAAATGTTAAGAAAGCACAAAGAAGTTAGATCAACTAAATTACTTGGCAAATGTGTGAGGCTCTCACAACCAGCAAGTATGAGAGTTTCAACTCTTCCAAAGCATCCATTGGGTAAGGGAAACTTCTCAATTTTTGTTTCTGATAAATCCAATTCTATCATATTCTTGGATATCACTGAAAACTCTTTCAAACAATAACATAGGCCAAGATTGAGATGAGAAAGGGATTTTAAATGGATATCACTTTTAAGACAGGATAGCGTAAAGCAAGCCGTTAGGTACAACTTCTTAAGCTTGGGAAGTGATAAAATTGATGGATGAACACCACACAAATCTTTACATTGATCCAGATATACTTCTTCAAGGTTCTTTGCAGACGAGAGATCTGGGAGCTCAAAAAGACGCGTAGACCTCCTCAAGTCAATTTTTCTCAAATTCTCAAGAGGCTGTGACATTAATATAAAAGTAGAGACGTCAAATGAGTTAAAGCAATTAAATTTGAAATTCTTATATATTTCAAATAAAACAAGAGTCAAATCATTTATATATATAAAGTATATTCATACGTACCACCGCATCTTGCCAAAGCTTTTGCAAATTGCTATCAGGCATACAGAGCTGCACAAGATTTTTTGCACAAAATGTCTTGGGAAGGTATAGTAGAGGATACGAAGGCCACTCAATAAATCTTAGTTCATTTGGGAAAGATTCAAGGCCATTAGGTAGTTCTATTCTTGAAAAATCACTTTTCCAACGCCGAGGGATTCTAAGAATCTTCAACTTCTGCATCTTAGAAAACACTTGAGGGCTCAAGCATAAATTACTTCCACCTACTTCCTTGTCTAGAGTTATGCTCTGGATGTACTTAGTCCCCTGAAAAGAATAACTAGTATTTAGTGCAAAACAAATTTTCAATGAAAAGTTTTATACAAAGAAAAGATTAAAATTTATGAGACACAACTTTAGTTCTTACCTTCTCATTTTCCAATACTTCACGAATATCATTAAAATCCCATAAATGACGATATTTACAAGGATCTTGTTCTGATTCTTCACGAACAATTTCCTTACCCATTTCTTCTATAAGATCATGCATTGATACAATTGACTCATCTTCCGATGTTTGTGTTATAAGGGCTTTGTCTCTAAGAACTTTTAACTCAACAGCAGTTGAGAAACCACATGCATCTAAAACTTCTATTATATGAGACTCTTGATGCCCTTTGAAGCAACATGCAATATATAAAAAAACATTTTTTTGATGACGATCTAAAGTATTGTAGCTTAACCTCAATACGTCATTAATTTTTTTGAAAGGCAATTTCTTTAACTTATCCAATTGACTTCTCCACTCTTGTTCACTTTTACCACGAAGAAAGGAACCCAAAAGTTTCACAGCTAGTGGAAGTTCCCTGGCATACTTAATCACCATCCTTGACAATTCATGCAACTCTGTGGCTCTACATTTTTCTTGGAAGGCATTCAAATTAAAAAGCTCAAGTGCTTCTTCATGCGTCAATGGCATAACCTCATATGTTTTGATAGCTTTGTCCTTGAGCATTTCCTTATCTCTCGTTGTGATAATTATTTTACTACCAGGTCCAAAACAATTAAGCTCTCCAACTAATTTTTCTAATTGACTTGAATCATTGATATCATCAAGAACAATAAGAACCTTTGTTCGACGAAGCTTTCTTTCAACATGAGAAGGTAGTCCATTAGATGTGTCAATCTGTAAATGTTTTTCTTTAAGCAAGGAAGAGAAAAGTTTACTCTTCAAATCAACGACTCCGCCAGGCTTTTGGGATACTTCTCTTACATTTTCCAGAAAGCAAGACCCTTCATATTCAAAGCAAAATCGATTGAATAGTGGTGCAGTTGCAAGAGTTGTCTTGCCAATACCGCCCATGCCCCAAAGTCCAATGACACAAACTTCTTGACAATTTTGCTGCATTATTGATTGTAAATCTATAATCTTTTTATCAATTCCAACAAGATTTCTCAAGGTAGACGGGAACAGCAGCATATTCAACCTTGTAACAGATTTGGTAACCTGTTCTACTAGCTCTGCTTCATCTCTAAAATCAAAAGAAAAAGGATTTGAAACTTATGGTAAATTAACATGTATTTCTAGAGAATTTTCAAAATTAATTCAGTTTCAATCCAGTTGAAATATTATTTTGATGTATTGAATAGACTTATTTTAATTTTATGTATTATATATATATATATATGTAGTTATTTTGATTAAAATGTGTCAATTAATATATTTTTTATAATCTTCTGTCATCATATAAATTAAGTAAAAGAACTAGAAAAATTAAGTAATTGCAAAGTTAAAGATGCAACACACATCGTAGAAATTTGAAAAAAAAGAAAACGGAGCTTTAATTTCTATGCTAAACATATCATCTAACATCAACTTCTCCAAACTTAGATCAAATAAAAACAATAAATGTATTTTAAGAAACTTAAATGTTATTTTAGCTAGCAATTTCAAGATGATGAGAAAAACGTATTTAATTTGGTGGAGAAAATAAGAACTTACTTGTAATCTGAAGAACAAATTCCAGATAAATTGGCAGCATTAATCAAAGCAGATCTCCAAATTTGCACCTTCTCCTTATACCTTTGGTCATGTTTGGTGAAAGCATCTTCATAAGATCCTATTTGATACCTCACAACAGATGGATCTATGTTGTAGAAAACAGGAATTACAATTTGCTGATTTCTCTGCTTGCAGTCCATAATTTTGACAAGCTCTTCCAAGCACCACTTTGAAGAAGCATAGTCCTCTGAGAATATTACCAAGGAAATGAGTGATTCATCAATTGCTTTGATAAGTGCTTGTGATATTTCATCACCCTTCTCAAGTCTGTTATCTAAATAGAAATCAATTTCCTTCTGCTTCAATTCCTTTTTCAAATGACTAAGAAGACCAGGACGTACATCGGTGCCTCTGAAACTGATAAACACATCGTATTTTGTATGAGAAGCTTGTGAAGAAGAAGATGCCATCATGCAAAAACAAACAAAGATGTGTTTATGTCTCTGCTTCTTGAATAAAAGAAGAGATGGATGAGACCAAAAGCACACAAAATGAAAGAGAGAAGAAGCAGTGGATTCAAGAACTAAACTAAAAATACATGGATCTACTAGTAGGATGACTTAATTAAGATGATATATGTAAAAAAATAAAACAGAGATGAAAAGAAAATCTTAGACAAAATGATGTTGAGATGCAGAAGAAAACGAGTTTCACTAATTATGCTTTCTTTGTGAAACTTCCCAGAAGAAGACTTTTCTTGGGCAGCTAATCCAAGTCAACAAACAAAGTCAATTAATAAATTCAAGAAAAAAAATATTGAATAAATTCAAGTCAGCAAAACAAGTGGTCATTATATATTATATACATATTGAGAGATCAATAGGAAATATACTTTTACTTTTTATGAAAAAGAAAGAAGAGTGCTGAGTAGGGTAGAGTGACAAATAGAAATTAATGCTTAAGTTAATGTCTTAGTGACAGCAGGGAAGCACCGATTGATTGGGGAAATTTTGTTCCTTTTTTTTTTACTGATTTGCGGCAGAGGGGGTTAGAACTTGGATTATATGGGTTTGTATAAGGGTTTGCAAGGACTAATTTGAACAAAAACATTTAGTTTTTTATTGACTCACATGCACGGCCCATGATCGGTGCTGTCAGTTTTTAAAGGAACAGAATTGCAAGGCTCTAAAGTGGTAACAGTATAAATCACATGACACTAGCTTGTTTGAAAATTTTTGAATCACATTACATTAGAGTACAAATGGGCCAAACCACAAGTACCTTTCTGTAATTTATCCATAAAATAATGCTTGAGCCTAATATATATATTATTTGGCCTGAGCTTGAGCCTAATATTTGCTTTTCCCTTTTGACACTTCCAGTTATTCAATTTTATAAAAGAGCATGGTTGACTTATTTAGGCTTTATCTAAGCCTGGTTCATTCTGACTTTGTGAATATAAATTAAAGCATTTT
This sequence comes from Chamaecrista fasciculata, assembly GCA_003254925.1. Lineage (NCBI taxonomy): Eukaryota > Viridiplantae > Streptophyta > Magnoliopsida > Fabales > Fabaceae > Chamaecrista > Chamaecrista fasciculata. Next base: position 23,044 of record QANZ01032575.1, read on the forward strand.
ATATTATTATTGTGAACTTGCTGACCTCGAATCATTATAATAATCTGAATCACAGCAAATACTTGAATAATCTTAATCATTGTAATAAACAATACACAATGAAGCCCAAGTTTTTTGACTTTTTTTGTTCTAATAATTAATAATCAACTAAATGTCTGGCTGAAAATTATATAATTTAGTTTGTCTTTGTTTTTTCTCTTCCTCTGTTGCATTAGAAAGCCAAAACCCACGAGTCATTCACACCATGATACTGATTTCTCCTCTGGCAAGTTTCAAATAAGCAAAACTAAATGAAATATATTTTATTCTCCATCGCAAAATCACTTTGATTGAAGTTTCTAAATAAATATGACCCACACAGCTAACAATTTTATCTGACCTCTTCGTCCGGTTTGATCTATACCAACATCCCTCATCTCAGCCGTAATATAAATTTGTTGTGAGTGATAAATCTAAAAATAAGACTTCCTCATATAAAATCGGCATATAAATGAAAACCATTATGCAAAGCACTAATCACGTCATTCTTTGTCACCTATAAACAGCATGCAATTTATGAGAATACTCACCTTTCTGTTTCGGTCATCAACAACCCCACGAGCTATTCCTCTCATCATTACTAATGAATGAACTTGCTGGTCATCTAAATTTACCAAAGACATTGAATCAACTCCTTCCGGTATCTTCTGGCACCCCCACTTTTGATTCTCTCTTTCTGCACGTCCATGACCTGAGCCAAACACAAGGTCAAAGAACTAAACTAAAGGTACGAGTGATCAGAACGAATTTACATATATATATATATATTCTCACTCAAAATTCAGGGACTCAAAGAATATATCTCCTCCATTTTCTTGACCTGGGTAAAGGCTCTTCCCTTTCTAAACTTAGGAAAAGATAAATAAGTAAATAGAAGGAGCCCCTTATTCCATCACTTCACATGCTTTATAACAAAGGTTTTAGACAACTCGGGAGTTTGAGGAAAAGAATAAAAAGAAATCCGAACGAGACAAACGGAGAAAAGTTTAACATTTCGTTCAAACTGCCAATAAGCTACAGAGTTTTCTATTAAAAGTTTGAAACTCGCAATCGAAAGACAAGATCAATCAATTTTGAAGTGTTTTTTAACTGTAATCAGATTGAGGGGTAAATAAACGTAATGGGTAAAATGCAATAGTAATGAATGATACCTTAGATTAAATTTGGTGGTTAAAGAAATAGAGAGTTTGCAAGATCGACGACAGGAAGCAACGGAAGCAAGTAAAGCAGACGACTCTCACTTGCCCTAATCGTTTTGATTCGATGATGAAATGAGAAGTCGTATGGCATATGAAGCGGCAGACAAAAGGAGACAATTTTTTCTTTGCCGTTTTCTTTGATGGGCTTTTTATCATACATGCATGCTTATGTTTTCACTTGTTTAAAATATATTTTGTAATTCTATCCATGATAAATTTTGCAAAAATTATATATTGACCCCAAAAAAATTTCAAAAAATTACAAATAGGTCCCTGGATAGTGGATACATATTGTCTAAGGACTAAAATGAAAACTTTAAAAAAAAATTGGGCGCAATATGTAATTTTTACAAAATTGTTATGGTTAAAATTACAAAATAACCCCAAAAGGTACCAAAGTGTTAACAGAGAATACCACATGGCACCAAAGTGTCAGGTTTCAAACCACAGGGTACTAAAGTGAAATAGGGTCAAACCACATGATAACAAAGTGTAATTTACCCTTAAATTAAAGATGTCCATAGTTTCTTTCATCAAAGGTTTGAAGCAGAAAGAAGTAGTATGTATTCAAAGATGGCAAGAAGTTGACAATGGAATATGATAGCAAGCAACGTGGTAAGTACACATGACAATCACTAATTAAACTCCATATCTTTCCTGATAAAATGAACAAGTGTGAAGTGTAATTTTATTTGAATCCTTCACCATGTTTGTGAATGGAGTAAACAAAGGAAAGTGAAGAGAGACAAGTGAAGTATTAATGGTTGATTTTGTTAGTTCAGCTTCAAAATTCTTGTCTCTTACTAGGAGGCAAAGCTTCCAAATCATCCATTTGAAAATTCCCACTTCTCTTGCTTTTCTTTCCCATCTTGTACTCTTCCTCTTCCTCCTTCTTCTTTTCCTTGGCATATATTGGACGCACTCCATACTCTTTTATCACTCTGTCATTATGAACAAAATTCACCATTGCACGGAATTCAAATGATAACTTTGGGTTTTCACACTTATCCCTGCTTTCTTCTATTCTTTGATTTATTAACTCACTGCATTCTTTGTAGCATATATACACATGATGAGGAATTGTCTGAACTAGAGAATCATCAGACGGACGCAAGATAAAACCAGAAGTTTCACCACCAATATCAGAAAGACTGAAACTCTCACCATCATTGTTTTTCAAGGACCACTGAACCAGGAAAAGTGCATACTCACAAAGAACCAAGCAAAAAATGAAACCTAGAAGCTTGGAATGAGGAGCAATAGTTATTGAACCTTGTTGTTGTGTCCTATGCTTGAACCACTTTGGAACTTTCCTTCCTGGATATACAATTCTACCTTCAATCCTTTGTGCAAAACTGTTGTCCCAAAGACGCCGTTCTTCTGAAGGCTTGCGTGCATAATTTTTTAAGGTAGCACAAGCAATTAATCGAATAACTTTGCGCGAATGTTCATCCAACTTTCTACATCCTGCAAGAGAAATCAGTGAAAGGTTTTTCTTGAGTGGAATTCCCTTGTCATGCATCAAAGTAGATGGCAAAGTCTTCAAGGATGTACACAGATCAGCCCGTAGTTGTACAATCGATGGTGGAAGTTGTGGTAGAGTTTTAAGCTGTTTGCATACAGAAATGTCAAGAAAACACAAAGATGTAAAATCAGCTAAATTACTTGGCAGATGTGTGAGGTTCTCACAACCATGAAGTATGAGAGTTTCAACTCTTCCAAAGAATCCGATGGGTAAGAAAAATTTCTCAATAGCTGTTACTGATAAATCCAACTCTATCATATTCTTGGATATCATCGAAAACTCCTCCAATCTTTGAAAATCGACAACATCAAGATGAGAAAGGGTTTTTAAATGGATATCACTTTTAAGACAGGATATCTTACTGCAAAAACTTAGGTACAACTTCTTAATCTTGGGAAGTGACAAAATCGATGGATGAACATCATACAAACTTCCACATCCACTGAGTTTTACTTCTTCAAGATTCTTTGCTGATGAGAGATTAGGGAGCTCAACAAGATATCTAGAGCCACTCAGGTCAATTTCTCTCAAATTCTCAAGAGGCTGTGACAATATTAGAGTAGAAACATCACATGAGTTAAAGCAATTATATTTGAAATTCTCATATATTTCAATTAAAACAAGAGCCATATCATATATATATATATAGTATATACGTACCACCACATCATCCCAAAGCTTTTGCAATTTGCTTTCAGGCATACAGAGCTTCACAAGATTTTTTGCACAAAATGTTGTAGGCAGGTATTTCAGAGGATAGCAAGGCCACTTAATAAATCTTAGTTCATTTGGCAAAGATTCAAGACCTTTAGGTAATTCTATTTTGTCGTTTATTGGAACATTGGGTAGTTCTATTCTTAAATACTGACTTGTACTGATATCAAGAATCTTCAGCTTGTGCATCCTAGAAAACACTCGAGGACTCAAGCATAAATTACTTCCACCACCTTCTACCATGTTTAGAGTTATACTTTGGATGTAATTAGTTGCCTGCAAAGAATAACTAGTATTTAGCGAAAACAAAATTTTCAATGAAAAGTTATAATTAAAATATATATGACACAATTTTAATTCTTACCTTCTCATTTTCCAATACTTCACGAATATCATCAAAATCCCATAAGTGACGGCATTTCCTAGGAACTTGTTCTGATTCTTCACGAACAATTTCTTTACCCATTTCTTTTACAAGATCATGCATTGATACAATTTTCTCTTTCTTTTTAAAGAAGAAGTCCACTGTTGCAATTGATGTTTGTATAAGAGCTTTGTCTCTAAGCACTTTTAACTCAATAGCACTTGAGAAACCACATGCATCTAAAAAATCTATTATATGAGACTCTTGATGCCCTTTGAAGTAACATGCAATATATAAAAAAACATCTTTTTGTTGACGATCTAAAGTATCGTAGCTCAACCTCAGTACGTCATGAATTTTTTTGAATGGCATTTTTTTAAACTTATCCAATTGACTTCTCCACTCCTGTTCATTTTTACCACGAAGAAAGGAACCCAAAAGTTTTACAGCTAGTGGAAGTTCCTTGGCATAATCAATCACCATCCTTGACAATTCATGCAACTCTGTGTCTCCACATTTTTCTTGGAAGGCATTCAAATTGAAAACCTCAAGTGCTTCTTCAGGCGTCAATGGCATAACCTCATATGTTTTGATAGCCTCGTCCTTAAGCATGTCCTTATCTCTTGTTGTGATAATAATTGTACTACCAAGTCCAAAGCAATTAAACTCTCCAACTAATTGTTCTATTTGACTTGAATTGTAAATATCATCAAGAACAATAAGAACTTTTGTTCGACGAAGCTTTCTTTCAACATGAAAAGGTAATCCAAAAGATGTGTCAATCTGTAAAGTTTTTTCTTTAAGCAAGGAAGAGAAAAGTTTACTCTTCAAATTAACGACTCCGCTGGGCTTTTGGGATACTTCTCTTATATTTTCCAAAAAGCAAGACCCATCATATTCAAAGCAAAGTCGATTGAATACTGCAGTTGCAAGAGTTGTCTTGCCAATACCACCCATGCCCCAAAGTCCAATGACACAAATATCTTGAGAATTTTTCTGCATTATTGATTGTAAATCTGCAATCTTTTTTTCAATTCCAACAAGATTTCTCAAGGTAGACGGGCACATCAGCATATTCAACCTTGTGAACAAAGATTTGGTAACTTGTTCTACTAGCTCTGCTTCATCTCTAAAATCCAAAGGGAAAGGGAAAGGATTTGAACTTTATGCTCACATCATCATCTTTTGTCCAAAAAAAAATTTTTAAATATCTTAATCTCTAGAGATTTTTTCAAATGCTAAATTAACATGTCTTTAATTTTATAATTTGGTTCTTCAATTTTATTAGTTTGTCATTTCCAAATCATATATGATACTAGGGGCTTTGCATGCCCATGTATCATATATGCCAACAAGGGTACTATATAGCTTGTGATAAATTGTAGTGCCAATTTTTCACATTGCAAACTTGGGTGTTGAAGCGGCAGTGTTTTCATGTTAGTAACAGAATCATTTCTAGTAGAAAATAGGATATTGTCTTTTAAAACACAAGCAATGAAAAACTTCGGCATTTCCCAAGGCAAAAGTACATTAGTTTTCATTTTCTTTTTGGTCCTATATCTATTTATTTATACCTAATATCTTAACTACTCAGTTTCAATCCAGTTGAGACATTACTTTCATGTATTCAATAGATCTATTTTAATTTTATGTATTTTATATATATATGTACTTATTTTGATTAAAATATGTCAATTAATATATTTTTTTGTAATCTTATTTTCTTCATATTAATGAAATACCAGAACTAGAAAATTAAGTAATTGCAAAGTTAAAGATGCAACACACGTTTTAGAAATTTGAAAATAAAGATAACATCTTTTCTTTTCTATGCTAAACAGATAATCTAACATCAATTTCTCCAAACTCAAATCAAATGAAAACAATAAATGTATTTTAAGAAACAAGAATACTATCTTAACTTGCAATTTCTGGATGATGTGAAAAATATATTTAATTTGGTGGAGAAAATAAGAACTTACCCGTAGTTTGAAGAATGGAATCCTGATAAATTAGCAGCACTATTCAAAGCAGATCTCCAAATTTGAGCTTTTTCTTTGTAATTTATGTCATGCTTGGTGAAAGCATCTCCATAAGATCCTTTTTGATGCCTCACATGAGATGGATCTGTGTTGTAGAAAACAGGAATCACAATTTGCTGATTTCTGTGCATGCACTCCATAATTTTGACAAGCTCTTCCAAGCACCACTTTGAAGAAGCATAGTCCTTTGAGAATATTACCAAAGACATGAGTGATTCATCAATTGCTTTGACCAGTGCATGTGATATTTCATCTCCACTCTCAAGTCTGTCATCCACATAGAAATCAATATCTTTCTGCTTCAATTCCTTTTTCAAATGGCTAAGAAGACCAGAACGTACGTCTGTGCCTCTGAAACTGATAAACACATCATATTTTGTACCAGAAAACTGAGAAGAAGAAGAAGATGCCATCATATTCATATAGTTTCAAACACAAAAAAGTGTGTCTATATATGTAGATCTGGAATCTCTGGCTCCTATCAGCACATCAAGTATTTCTTGTTTATTCCTGCATCGATCAATCCCAATTTACTGGAGCAAAATAAGAGATGGATGAGACTATGAAAACAAAATGAACGAGAAAAGATCAAATAATGGCTTCAAGAACTAATTAAGCTAAAATCACATGGATATACCATACAGAGAGGCGGAATTTGTTAAGATTAACAAAAACAGAATGAGGGCTATTTTAAATTATAAGAAAAGAAGACTAAAGTTGAATGGTTTATAGAAATTTGTAAGAAATTTACAACTTCAGTAGGAAGAAAATAAGCATCAAGCATGCTTCTACGAAACATCCTAGAGAAAGAGATCAGTCCATCTGAAAGATTTGTAAGCAGTGGAGAAACAAGACTTTTCTTGCGAAGCTAATAGTCAATCAAAGTCAATTTTGAACTGTAATCAGATTGAGAGCGTAATTAAATGCAATTAGTAATGAATGATAGATACCTTAAATTTGGTGATTGAAGAAAGACATAGAGTTTGTTTGAGAGATCGACGACAGGAAGCAACGGAAGGAAGTTCTCACTTGCCCTAATCGTTTTGATGAGAGATGATGAAATGAGAAGTCGTATCTGTATCTCCCTCACCCAAAGCGACAATATCATTGAGTACTGTATGAAACGGGAGACATTGAAAGAAATTTTTTTTTTCTTTTAGGAAGAGGTGGAATATATTTTATAGGTCAAATTGCACTTTTGATCCATATTTTTTGCTCAAGTTTCAGTATGGTCTTCTTTTTTTTTTTTACATTTTTGGTCTCATATCTTTAATTAACGTCTCAATTTGATCTTATAACTTTTTTGCTGAAAAAGTAATATTAAAAAACTCCATCAACACAAAGTCGAATACAAACTCTAACCACTTTCCTACAATTTATGAAACATGGATACTGACACGGATATGAATATATTGACATGTCAAATTTTTAAAATTATACGACACGACATATATTTATATATAAAAATAATTAAAAATCCAAAAATTTTGATGAAAACTTTAAAAATTGCAATATTTATTCATAATACATATCATATATGTCATTATTTTCTATTTTTTTTGTCATATTAAAGTCGTAAAAAATTGATTTTATATTATGAAACTTATGTATATGTGTCGTATGAGTGTTATACGGATGACACGGCGACACGCCTTCAAAATGAAGTGTCTATGCTTCATAGCCAACAATCTATTTTATTTCTTCCAGTTTTATTCTATATTATTCTCTCTACCAATTATAATTATTACATACATATATTTAAATAATTTCATCTTAACACTATTTGTAAATGGCATTTTGGCAAATGCATTGCCAAACGCACCCTTAAATCACAACATGATGATTACTTGCTTCCTTCTAGTCTTCTCATTGGAAAGATAAACTCGAGAACATATTGTTGGAAGTTTTCAATAACATTTGCGGATTAACTCTAACTTATTATAAGATTAATAATTTTATTTATAGTGATGATTTGGTCTTAAATTTGAACTACCTTTATACTTTTTAGTTCTTAAATTTGTATTAAATTAATGTTATTTGATCCTTGAAGTTGAATTAATTGTTTTATATTTTTTTGGTCTCTGAATTTGTATTAAATGTAGGGTAAATTGCACTTTGGTACCCTGTGGTTTGACCCTATTTCACTTTGGTACCCTGTGGTTTGAAACTTGACACTTTGGTACCCTGTGGTATTCTCCATTAACACTTTGGTACCCTTTGGAGCTATTTTGTAATTTTAACCATAATAAATTTTACAAAAATTACATATTGACCCCAAAAAAATTTTAAATTTTTCATTTTAGTCCCTATATAATATGTATCCAGGGACCTATTTGTAATTTTTTGAAAATTTTTTGGGGTCAATATGTAATTTTTGCAAAATTTGTTATGGTTAAAATTACAAAATAGCTCCAAAGGGTACCAAAGTGTTAATGGAGAATACCACAGGGTACCAAAGTGTCAAGTTTCAAACCACAGGGTACCAAAGTGAAATAGGGTCAAACCACAGGGTACCAAAATGTAATTTACCCTTAAATGTATACTATTTAGTCATTAAATTTGTTCCAAGAACTAAATCATTAACCAATACAATAATTCAGGAAATAAACCATATAATCTGTTTTCTCTTTTTTTTTTTTGCCCAAATAGGTTTTCTCTTTTAAAATATACAAAAAAGGAAAACATAATTAAATTAAGCAGGCCCATATATAGTTTCTTCGTACAAGCCTTGAAACTGAAACAAGTAGTTTTGAAAGATGGCAAAAAGCTGAAAGTGGAATACAATAGCCAGCAACATGTGGTAACTGGTAAATACACATGGCAACCACTTATTACAACTCCACATCTTTCCTGATATAATGATTGAAGAAGCTAAGTGTGATTTTATTTGAATTCTTCACTGGAAATGTTGATAAATATATATATATTTGTGATCAGAGTAAACAAAGGAAAGTGAAGAGAGACAAGTTAATGGTTGATTTTGTTAGTTTAGCTTCAAATATCATCAAGAACAATAAGAACCTTTGTTGGATGAAGCTTTCTTTCAACATGAAAAGGAAATCAAAAAGATGTGTCAATCTGTAAAGTTTTTTCTTTAAGCAAGGAAGAGAAAAGTTTACTCTTCAAATTAACGACTCCGCTGGGCTTTTGGGATACTTCTCTTATATTTTCCAAAAAGCAAGACCCATCATATTCAAAAGCAAAGTCGATTGAATACTGCAGTTTCAAGAGTTGTCTTGCCAATACTGAACAATGGTAAGAAGATAGATGAAAAATGAGGAAATGCGCATCTTTTCCATTAGCACTCAGCTGGATATATACAATTACATGAGGTAAGGAATGACACGTGCTAGCTATCCTATTGGTTACAATATTGACTAATGAACCTATGAGCTGTACACATAACAGAAAAAGGGAATATGCTGGCACAGAAAGATATGCAGCAACTAATCCTACACTAACGATAACTAACAAAGTATTTAAGCATAAAACTAATAAGACTAAGCATAAAACTTTACATCCCCTCCTCAAGATGGAGCTTGTTGAGAAACAAGACCCAGCTTGGACATTAGAGACTGAAATTGAGGTTTAGAAAGCGATTTTGTGAACAAATCCGCCACCTGGAGCTGAGTTGGGATGTGTTGGAGCAAGATGAAACCTTCTTTAAACTTATCCCTAATCACATGGCAATCAACTTCTATATGTTTTGTTCTTTCATGATAGACAGGATTTGCTGCTATGTGTAATGCAGACTTGTTATCACACCACAAAGGAATTGGAGTTTGGACTGTCAGTTGAAAATCTTTAAGTAGATAGCTCAGCCACTGAAGCTCACATACTGTATTTGCCATGCTTCTGTATTCTGCCTCGCATGAAGATCTAGAGACAGTAGGTTGTTTTTTTGTCTTCCAAGAAACAATGTTTGATCCTAAAAATATGCAGTACCCAGTCAAAGATCTTCGAGTTATAGGACATGTTGCCCAGTCACTATCACAGTAGGCTTCTAGCTTCAGATCAGTATCAGTGTGATAGTAGAGCCCTGTAGATGATGTGCCTTTCAAATACCTCACTATATGGAGAGCAGCCTCCATGTGAGTGTCACAAGGTTCTCCTACAAACTGACTAAGTTGTTGAACTACATAAGTAATGTCTGGTCTTGTTAAATTAAGGTATAGAAGCCTACCTATTAACCTGCGATACTGGTCAGCTTCATTGAGAGGTTTAGAATCCTGCTGGAACTTGAAACCTCTTGGCATTGGGGTGTCAACTGGAGTTGCATCTTGCAAACGAGTATCTGCTATAATGTCTGCTATATATTTCCTTTGCCCAATGAAGGTACCAGCCTCATTTCTAGCCAATTCTATGCCAAGAAAATACTTAGCATATCCCAAGTCTTTTATAGTGAATAAGGTATCAAGATATTTTTTTACTGCTACAATATTTTTTTCTAGAGACCCTGTAACTAAAACATCATCCACATAGACAATTAAAGCTAGGAAATCATCAGTTCCAGTCCCTTTAGTGAACAAACAATGGTCATTGGGTGATTGAGTGAACCCAAAATTAATTAACTGAGCAGTAAATTCATAGTTCCACTCTCTTGAGGCTTGCTTCAAGCCATAGAGAGAACGTTTCAATTTCCATACTTCTCCATCTTTGCTCTTTCCATATCCCTCTGGAGGTACTAAGTAAACTTCTTCTTTAAGATAGCCATGCAAAAAAGCATTATTTATATCTAATTGGTGGATAGGCCAACCTTTAGCAGTAGCTAGAGCAATAAAGACCCTTATAGTTACTAACTTAGCTACAGGAGAAAAGCTTTCAAGATAATCGATTCCAGCAACTTGGTTGTAGCCTTTTGCTACTAACCTAGCCTTGTACCTGTCTACAGACCCATCAGGTTTGAATTTTACCTTATACACCCACTTTGAGCCAATGGCTTTCTTCCCTGGAGGTAGTTTGGTAAGTTCCCAAGTATCATTCTCCTCCAAAGCTTGCAATTCTTTCTGCATTGCCTCCACCCAGTTGCTATCTTCTGCAGCTTGTTTATAAGAGTGTGGTTCCTGCACTTTAGAAACATTAACCATGTATGCAGCATATGATTCAGTGAACTGACTACTACAGGGTTCTAGAGAGGTCAAATTACAAATATAGTCTTGCTGCCATATTGGTGGTTTTTTTGGTCTAGTACTAATTCTAAGTGGAGGTGGGGAATCCTGTGTACTAGTAGAATCAGCAGAAAAAATTGGTGAGGAATCTGTTGTGGGATAGGATACACTTTTAGTGGAAGTAGAGCTATCTAGAGAAGTGGGAGATGTGGGTGAGACATTGTCTATATCCTGCAATGTATCATGATTATTAAAAAATAATGGTGTATTGGTAAGAGACTTGTTTACACTGTCTTCAAAACTGTCTGAGATAGAAGGTATGATAGGTTGTGGTGTAATGGTTTCATTTGATATGGTTGTTGGTGTATCAAAGGGGTAAACATTTTCATAAAACTTTACATCTCTACTGACATGGATCTTATGGGTGTGTAGGTCATATACTTTATATGCCTTTTGCCCTGTAACGTACCCAATAAAGACACATTTAAGTGCTCTTTCAGCAAACTTGTCCTTATGTGGGTTGGTGTTTGTGGCAAAACATAGACATCCGAAAATTCTGAGTCTACTATAATCTGGTTTATGGCCATTTAGCAGTTCAAAGGGTGATTTTCCTTGTAGTATCACTGAAGGTAAGCGATTTATAATGTAGGTAGCAGCTAATATTGACTCTCCCCAGAATTTTCTGGGCATTTTTGCTTGAAACATTAGGCTTCTTGCTACTTGTAAAAGGTGCTTATGCTTTCTTTCTACTACCCCGTTTTGTTGGGGTGTGTAAACACATGTCTTTTGATGTACTATGCCATTTTTACTGAACACAGACTGACATTCTTGACCAACAAACTCAGTCCCATTATCTGTTCTAATAATTTTTACTTTTTTTTTTGTACTGGTTCTGTATTTGGGACAGAAAATTATTAAGAGTTTGAGGTACTTGGGTTTTGGTTTTAAGAAGAAAAGTCCAAGTTGCTCTGCTATAATCATCCACTATAGTGAGGATATAATGACACTTTGTCAAACTGGGTACAGAATAGGGCCCCCATAGATCAATATGTAGTAAGGTTAATATGTCTGGAGACCTGGTATGACTTTTACTAAAAGGAAGTCTTTGTTGTTTTGCCAAATGACAAATGTCACAGATAGGTAGAGTATTATTTTTATTGATATCAGGTATTTCTGTTTGAACTAAGACAGATTGAGGACAATGCCCAAGTCTCTTGTGCCAAATAAAATCAGATTTTTCATTAAGATTGCATGCTGCATTACAACTCATAATACTACTTGCAGAAAATAAACAAGTGTCAATGGAAGTCAGTGCATCCTTGATTACAGTGGGGTGAAAAGACCTAGGTTCTAAGATGTAGAGATTCTTTCTAACAGCAGCAACAGCAAGAACTTGATTACTCTTCGGTTCCTGCACAATGCAGTGGGATTTGAGAAACACAAATTGCAAACCAGTATCCCTTACCATTCTATTGACAGAGAGAAGATTAAAATGGAAAGTAGGTACATAGAGAACATTGCTAAGAGTCATTTTAGGATGTAATGTGATTTGTCCTCTTTTTTTAACAAGTTTGGTACTAGAGTCAGGTAGGTGTATTTTAATAGGTGGTGTCACTGAAACAATATGATGCATAAGGTTAATATTGGAGCTCATGTGTGTTGATGCTCCTGTATCTATAATCCAGGCACCACAATCAATAAACAAGTAATTAGAAGTAGCCATACCTGAGTAGTCAACTATATTAGCATAATTAACTTGCTCATCAATCTGTTTTCCTTTGAGCATTCTTCCCACTTCCTCTTTAATAAGTTGTGAGACCATTGAAGCAAGCTCCTGCCTGCCTCCACCATCCTTAGCAGTCCCTTCATCATTGAGAACACCAGCCATGTTTGCAGAAGATTTCTTAGGTGTAGAAGTCTTCTTTCCCTCTTTATAATCCTTGAACCAGTCAGGATACCCATGGAGTTTGAAGCAAACATCCTTGGTATGACCTCCCATATGGCAGTGATCACAGTATCGATCTGCTTTCTTATCAGCAGGCTTTTTCTTACCTGTAGTCTTAGCATCATTATCCCACTTTGGTGTACTTGCTTTGGCTGCCATAGCACTAGCTTCAAGAGTAGAAGTTGAGTAAGTCTGAGTTACTGTTTTCTGACTTTCAACACGAATGACCATCGCAAAAGCTTTGCTGATGGTAGGGAGAGGATCAAGGTTCAAAACCTGCCCTCTAATAATCTCAAAATCGGGGCTAAGACCCATAAGAAACTGTAAGAGTCTCGCGGAAGCAGTGATAACCTTCAGTTTTTCAGTAAGACCACAGGTACATCCTGTGCATTTGCAGGCTGGGAGGGGTACAAGTCTGTCCATCTCATCCCAAGTTTTATGGAGCTTACTATAGTACGCAGTCACAGAGTCAGTTCCCTGCTGCAGAGAACTCATTTCACGCTGGATTTGGTACAACTGAGGTCCAGTACTAACACCGTACCGCTCCTCAATTTCATCCCAAAGATTTTTGGAAGTAGCGCAGTAAATGAGAGTGTCAGAGATCTCTTTGGAGATGGAATTGGTGATCCAAGATTTCACCATCGAGTCCACCTTCTTCCAGCGCTTAAACTCGGTATCATCAATAGGAGGAAGCATGCTACCATCGACGAAGCCAATCTTGTCTTTGGCTTCGAGGGAAGTACGAATGGCAATGCTCCATGTTAAGTAGTTGGAACCAGTCAAGTGAGTTGTCACCAACGCCATTCCGGGATGATCGGAATTTTGGAGAGAAAGAGGACTATCATCGAGACGTGGAGTACTCGCATTTCCAGAAACAGGGGTAGTTGCAGATTTACTACCAGTGGATTCAGCCATGGCAGCAAAATAACAGAGGAGAAAAGAAAGAAGAAGCAAAAGAAAGAGGAAATGCGAGAAGAAAGATGCAGAGAAGGATCAATTCCTTGCTCTGATACCATGAACAATGGTAAGAAGATAGATGAAAAATGAGGAAATGCGCATCTTTTCCATTAGCACTCAACTGGATATATACAATTACATGAGGTAAGGAATGACACGTGCTAGCTATCCTATTGGTTACAATATTGACTAATGAACCTATGAGCTGTACACATAACAGAAAAAAGGGAATATGCTGGCACAGAAAGATATGCAGCAACTAATCCTACACTAACGATAACTAACAAAGTATTTAAGCATAAAACTAATAAGACTAAGCATAAAACTTTACAAATACCTCCCATGCCCCAAAGTCCAATGACACAAACATCTTGACAATTTTGCTGTGTTATTGATTGTAAATCTGTAATCTTTTTTTCAATTCCAACAAGATTTCTCAAGGTAGATGGGCACATCAGCATATCCAACCTTTTGAACAAAGATTTGGTAACCTGTTCTACTAGCTCTGCTTCATCTCTAAAATCAAAAGGGAAAGAGAAAGGATTTGAACTTTATGGTCACATCATAATCTTTTGTCCAAAAACAGATTTGTAAATATCGTAATCTCTAGAGATTTTTTAAATGCTAAATTAACATGTATTTAATTTTATAATTGGGTTGTTCAATTTTATTAGATCTTCCTTTAAAATCATATATGATATACTGTATAGCTTGTGATAAATTGAATTGACAATTTTTCAAATTGCAAACTTGGGTGTTGAAGCGGCAATGTTTTCATGTTAGTAACAAAATCATTTATAGAGAAAATAGGGAATTGTCTTTTAAAACACAAGCAATGATAAACTTTAGCATTTCCCAAGGCAAAAGTACATTAGTTTTCATTTTCTTTTTGGTCCTATATCTATTTATTTATACCTAATATCTTAACTACTCAGTTTCAATCCAGTTGAGACATTATTTTCATGTATTCAATAGATCTATTTTAATTTTATGTATTTTAAATATATATATATGTAATTATTTTGAATAAAATATGTAAATTAATATATTTTTTTGTAATCTTATTTTCTTCATATTAATTAAATACCAGAACTAGAAAATTAAGTAATTGCAAAGTTAAAGATGCAACACACATTTTAGAAATTCGAAAATAAAGACAACAGAGCTTTTCTATGCTAAACAGATAATCTAACATCAATTTCTCCAAACTCAAATCAAATGAAAACAATAAATGTATTTTAAGAAACAAGAATACTATCTTAACTTGCAATTTCTGGATGATGTGAAAAATATATTTAATTTGGTGGAGAAAATAAGAACTTACCCGTAGTTTGAAGAATGGAATCCTGATAAATTAGCAGCACTATTCAAAGCAGATCTCCAAATTTGAGCTTTTTCTTTGTAATTTATGTCATGCTTGGTGAAAGCATCTCCATAAGATCCTTTTTGATGCCTCACATGAGATGGATCTGTGTTGTAGAAAACAGGAATCACAATTTGCTGATTTCTGTGCATGCACTCCATAATTTTGACAAGCTCTTCCAAGCACCACTTTGAAGAAGCATAGTCCTTTGAGAATATTACCAAAGACATGAGTGATTCATCAATTGCTTTGACCAGTGCATGTGATATTTCATCTCCACTCTCAAGTCTGTCATCCACATAGAAATCAATATCTTTCTGCTTCAATTCCTTTTTCAAATGGCTAAGAAGACCAGAACGTACGTCTGTGCCTCTGAAACTGATAAACACATCATATTTTGTACCAGAAA
>QANZ01032589.1:0-19094 GCA_003254925.1 Chamaecrista fasciculata
TTTTATATACATATTTACGTGCCCGTTAGGGCACACAAAGCCTCTAGTATATATATATATATGCTTTCTATTTTGCATAATTAAACATCTTAAAAAATGTTGCGAATGAAAATATATTATAATGCATGCATGTGGAACAGTGGAACATTGTTTTTTCTTGCTTAGCAAAATGCCGGATAGAATAAAGCCATAAAGTGCGTGTAAATGTAAAAGAAACTTTTTGCCTTTTGATTTTTCTGCAATAGAGAGAGTTTTGACTAATTAAATCGCATCAAAACCAACAAATTATCTACTCATAATTTTTGGCTTTTTATCCCCACCTTGGTACTTGATGTTTGCTTTAACTTTTGTGTTGGTTGACTAGGCAAAACAAGATAAGCTCAAATATCATTTACTCAGGCTTAAAAAAGTAACAATCCGTGTGTGTTTCTTCCATAACGAGAGAGTTATAATAAAATTTAATTATTAGAGTAAATTATAATTTGGTACCTTACTCTATAGATCAATTTTACTTTAGAACTTTATTTTTTTAAAAGTGACACTTTGATATCTTATTCTTTGCACCGTTAACATTTTGGTATCTTGTTTCTTCAAAAGTGATATTTTGGTACCTTATTATTTGCACCATTAATACTTTGGTATCATAACAAAGATATAACAAGGTAACAAATCGTGAAAGAAAAGGGTAACAAAGTGAAAATCAGTCTATAGAATATGGTATCAAAGTGTTAACGGTGCAAAGAACAAAGAACCAAAGTGTCACTTTTAAAATAACAATGTACCAAAGTGAAGTCGGTCTATAGAACAAGGTACTAAAGTATAATTTACCTTAATTTTTAGGTAAAATTAACTTTTTTTTTTGTTACGTAAAATTAACTTATTAGTAATTTAGTATCATAGTTTATGACGATCGCCTACCATGATTAAATCTATGAGTTATCAAAATTTGCATAGAAGGTATATTCTTTTCCCCAAATAAGTAAATAAATGAACAAGAAAAAATAATTAAGAATTCGTTTATAATTAATAATTAAGATAAATTATATTTTGGTACCCTATCTATGGACCGATTTCATTTTGGTATCCTATTCTTTTAAAAGTAACACTATGATACCCTGTTCTTTTTATCATTAACATTTTGGTACCATGTTCTTTCAAAAATAACATTTTGGTTCACTGTTTTTTTGCACCGTTAACACTTTGAAATTAATAAAAATAATATTCAGTAATTCCCATCATTAATTAGTTTGTAGTTCAAGTTTTCGCAAATGACAATATTATTAAGAGCATAGTTATTAAAACCGGACCGGACCGGCCGGTTGAACCGGCCATTAGGCCGGTCCGAGTCATTTTAATAACCGGCCAGGCAGAGAACTGGGATGAACCGGCCAAAAACCGGTGAAACCGGCCTGAACCGGAGGCAAACCGGTTGAACTGGTCGTGGGTTATTTTTTTTTCTTTTTTTTTTTTGATTTTTTGGGTCTTTTTTTATAATTATGGGTCAAATATTAGAGAATGTTGATTATGAACCAAAATTTGATAGAGAAAGTGATCATAAAATGTCACTTGATGATATTATATTGTTGAACATTATGAAAATTGATTATCTCTATATTAATTCATGTTAATTTATGAAAATTGTATTAATATATTAATGTTATAATTGTATTTTGTAACCTAATTATGAATATTTGAATTAAAATTTTATCATNAATCTCACTAATTATTTAATTTCACCTCTAGGTAGATTTTTTAAAAAGCTTTTAAAAAATTATAGTGACAGCTAGCTAGCTAGATGATATACTATTATCAATTGTTAATTAAGATAATAATTAATTAACAATGAGATGTATTTATATGTACTATATACTGAATAGAAAAAGATCAGGTACTGTATATATGTAAACTAATTTCCCCTGATAACTCCTTAAATTATAATACAACACAAAAAATGTGAATGTCCCCAAGTATTCACTTATATATATATATATATATATATTGATGACTTCATTAATTTTTAGCTAAATTGCATTAAATATCCTTGAATTTTTTTTACCGTGGAAAATACTTGATAAATTTTGAAAAGTGACTAAAAAATTGTCTGAATTTTTTTATTTTGTATAAATAACACCTATTAGAATTTTCATTAAAAAAATAAGAAACCCAAGGTGAGATAGTCTAACATGTAACTTATGACATGCATGCAATAGGTGATATGAGTTACATCCTAGATGAGAGGACCCAGGTTCGATCCCTAAAATCACATTGTTGGGAGGGTACAACCGTTTCGTTTCTGTAGTCCGAATGAGATTAGTCTTCGCTTAAACCGTTATACGAATAGGTGGGGGAAACCATGACATTACCGAAAAAAAATAAATGTGAATATATAATTAAATTATTTCAATATATGAAATATATAACATTGTATCATTACAATTCTATATTTTTTTAATACATACAATTTAAAAATTATATCTCTATGTAGTCATGATGATATAGATATTTTAATCATCCCTAATAGAAATTTGACATATTTTCGGTTCATTGAAAAGAAAAAAAGCTAAAGGCAAATTGAGCACAATCAGCAAATAGTCGAAATAAAATTAAAAAAAGTGTATAAACTTTTCTGAGGTTTACAGAGAGTAAATTAAATAAGGGAATGATTCCCTACATTAGTACTATTTTCCATATATATAGAAAACACTATAATTATTTTCTGAATTTATTTCGGCCAAAATTTTTTTTTTCTGAATTTATTTACCTGTCATTTAATTTTATGAAATATTTCAGGAGATCCCATTATAATCTTAATGACTCCATTATCCATTTCGTTTTCAAGAGAACCAAACTCATCAGGGTTTTTAAGTTTGCCTTTACGTAAAGCATCTTTTCTTGTTAATTCTTCTCCTTCTTCAAAATGAAAAATAAATAATTAAATAAGAAAAACCAAAAAGGGTGAAAAGGAAAGAACTGAAAAGATAGGCGAAATGGAATTGCAAAATTACAAAAAATGCGAAATGAAAAAGCACACTCACACATCAAAATAAAAAGTCTCACACTGCAATAGTTCTCAGTTCTCTTGTGTGACTGTCCATGGATGCTGACGCATCGTCCACGTCAGCAAAAATAGCCTTCCCATTGATTCCGAAAGGTCGTCTCCGCCACGTGCCTCTTCCTGCGTCGGTAACGGTCAAATGCCGGTGCCGGTAACGACACGTTTCAGCCTTATATTCCCAAATACATCACTGTATACACTTCAAATCTTTTTTGAATCATTGACCACCCTCCTCCACGCGCACCACCATACGCGTTATTTCCACGCGCTATCTCTCTTTCTCTCTTCATTAATCTAATCTAGTCATTCCTGGCTTTATTACAGGAATTTTGCATTCAAAATTTCAGTCAGATTCATTTTCCTTGGAGACTGTTCTGTTTGCATGTGGTCGTGGCTTCAATTCGTGCAGTAGTAATTAGTAACTTAGAGAGACTGGTCAACCATGCTTGCTTTCTTTGACCGTGTCTTAATTGTACGTATTACTATAATGGAATTATGGTTATACGCTGCGTTTTGATTGGGTTACCCAAAAGTTACAGACAGCATATATCTCTCGACTCTCATACACATTCTAGTCTTCTCCACTTTATATATTAAATCAATGGTTTTCTTCTCTAAAATACATAAAAGCTCAACTTCTAGAAAAGGTATATATCCTAATCAAAATATATATTCACAAGTCTCCAAATTGGACTGAACAGTCAAGAAAATTATTTATTTATTTATTTTCAGGATATATAATTAATTCATAATATGTTCACATTGCATACGCATTATTATATAATATTGTATTATATTAGAATTGTTGTTATTTATATCGATCTATCATGTAAATGTGAAATTAAGATGGATGGATGGGATCAGAGTTGGCATGCATTGAAAGTGGTGGGATTGTTGATTTAAATTGAATTTTGTTGTGTAGTGTAATTAAATTGGAATAATTAAAAGGGGCAGCAGGAAAGTGGCTAGGTGCTGAACTAATAAGTCTAATACGGATGGGAGTCTCCTTAATGGGAGTAGCATGGAGTGAAAATGTTAGCATCTAAGAAAGCTGTTTTTGGTGTCGTGTGATTGGAAGGTATTTTGTCAACCTCCCTTTTTAAAGTGACCCTAGCACCTCTCCATTCAAACCCAATGACTTTTTTTTTCCTTCAATATATATATTTTATATACATAGATATACATAGACATCTTCCATTATATTGAAGAGAGAGATAAGTAGAAGTCTCATCAGTCTCTCTCTCTCTCTCACTCATAGTTTGGCTTCCTCTTTCTTTCTTTCTTTCTTCAACTCTGATCTTGGCTCTGTGTTGTGAATTATTCATTGATGTCGAATGAAGGAAGCAAGGAGGGAGTGGTGAGGAGGACGGGAGCTATGATGTATTGTGAGGATGAGAATATGAATATGGGAGGGTTTGATGATTACAACTACGTGAATATGAGCCTCACGGAATGCCTGATGCAAGCGAGCATGGATCATGAGTACAATAATAACAATAATAATACGAATTGTTGTTCGTTGGAGCCGTTGATGCAATCTCCATGTGGTTCAGAGGTGTTCTCTTCCGTGGAATTAGGCAGCAACAACCACAATAATATTAGTAGTGAGGAAACCCCCCTCATCAACTACTCATCCATCTCTTCCTCTTCCTCAGAACCAGCAGGGGCCCACCAAGAACATGATTCACCCACCAATAAGCAAGATCCACTTGTCGAAGATGAAGAAGAAGAAGAAGAAGAAGAAGGATCTAACAAGAAAGAGTATGTATATATGTGATTAATAACGTTATATATATTCAGTCAGTATTTAATTTATTTGAAGGATCTGATTAAAGTGGTGGTGCGTGAATGATGAAATTGTATATGAACAGGAATAACAAGAGGAAGCAGGGGGGAAAGAAGAAAGGAGAGAAGAAGAAGAAGGAGAAGGAGGCAAGGTTTGCGTTTGTGACCAAGAGCGAGGTGGATCAGCTGGAAGATGGTTACAGATGGAGGAAATACGGGCAGAAGGCGGTGAAGAATAGCCCTTACCCTAGGTACCCTATAATAACATATAATGAATTCATTATTCATTAATTAATCAAATTCAAATGAATGAATGAATGAATGTGGATTATATTGTGGAATTGCAGGAGCTACTACAGATGCACGACGCAGAAGTGCAAGGTGAAGAAACGGGTGGAGAGGTCGTATGAGGACCCAAGCACGGTGATCACCACGTATGAGGGTCAACACAATCATCCAGTCCCCACATCGCTCAGAGGAGGAGCCTCTATAAGTATGAACATGAATCTCAATATAAACAACAACAACAATCTCCTACACCTAACCTCACCCACTCCTTCCCTACTCCCACATCCACAAGTACAACAACATTTCTTCCTCCATAACAACAACAACAATCTCCCTCTCACTCATTACATGACCACGAGTGTTACCACTCAAGTACCCTCATCATCATCATCCTATCATTCTGCTAACTCTCATCATGACTACGGCCTCCTTCAGGATATGCTTCCTTCCATTTTCTTTAAACAAGAGCCGTCCCCTTTCTGATCGATCTCATCCATTATTACTACCTACCAACCTACTACTTAATTCTACGGACGTATCTACCATGCCCAGTATTTACCACCACCTATATATGCTTCTTTTCTCTTGTACATATTAATCATATTGCTAGCTCTATGTATGCTGCAGTATCGATCTACGTACCTAGCTACCTATATATATATATAATCTCAATTTTAATTATCTTACTTATTACTAGCTAACTTAATTACTTAATGCTCTATGTTTTGTTAGCGTTTGGTATCTTTTCCTGCTGGGGGAAAATGATATGTGTGTACTGTGATCCAGGTAAGTGGTGACTAGCTACTACCCATTAGCCTCATACTCGACGTACTAGAGTTCCAGGGTTAATTATTTATATAATATTGTATGCATTATATTGCTGATTCATCATGTACTAGTCCCCATTTGGGATTGGGATCCTGCATCCATATATATATGATCATGATTCATGAAGAATTTAATTCATTCACGTCATTTTGGATATTGAAAGTAGTGGTTATTTATAAACAGCTAGGGTAGGAGCAAAATACTGTTACTCAATATAATCCCTTTTGTTTTCATCTCCATTCTATAATAAGCCTACGTACCTCTCTTGTTCATATATGATAATCTGACTAATATATATATCTAATACAATGCAACTATTTGCATTTACTCATAAATAATGATGACTTGTTGTGACAATAAAAAAGAAAAAACAACTTTTAAGTATTAAGTACCTTAAATATCGATCTTCCAAATAAGGGTTTTGTATCGTTATATATCAATAATTAATTAGTATGAAAAGGAAATTGCTATTGATATTGCGGCATATATATATATATATGAACATCATGGTGCTAGCGCTGGAGCTGTCTTTGGAGACCATATCTATATAACACCAAAAAATGAATGAGATTTGACCATGAAATACTCAGAGTTCACACTTGCCAAACCATAATATAGAATTTGACAAAGTAAAAGAATGCTGCCGCAAGCTTTAATAATTATGGAAAGGAAAGTTTTTTATATATATATCTATTTAATATCTTGTCATTTATAAATAATTAAATATCCTTTTTGTAACGGTCCGGTTTGAGTTCAGTGGTCACGAAGAGCTAGATCGCGTACGTACAGTCTGCACCATATATATATCGCAGTTTTTTGTATGCTACGTAGGTGGCCAAAACTAAATGATTATAAAGATATGTATAATATATATATATATATATATATATAGCAACTAGAAGTGAAGAATAGAGATGTTCTAAGACAAGTAGATTAAGCTAATTAAGCCACAAAAGATATCTACTTGTCTACTTGATCGCTTGATTAAATCTCTTGAGGAAAAAATGGGAGAGAGGATGGAGAGAAAATTTTATTTTTACATTTCATCCATTTTAAAAATTCAAATTAAACATGTATTATAATAGAAAAAATTGTGAATTTTCATTTTAAAAGAGATTTTTCTTTTCGTGGGGAACGTTTATTATTCTAGAAATTGTACCGACGAATTAAAGTTACCATATTTCAGGCCAAAAAGAAAAATTAAAGTTACCATATGCGCATATAACTCTTTACAAGGATTATTCCTTGTATTTTGCAAAAACAAAGTATTCGATCAAACCTTTCAACTTCAAATACGAACTCCACCTAATTATTTGAGTTTTTTTAAAATTAAAAAAAAAATCTGTTCACACTAGGTGAAGTATGAACGCAAAAAATTAAAGCAAATAAAAATACACATGCAAACACATATAGAGCCACCTTCTAATTAATTTCTCTTTATATAATAATACATATATATATATATATATTGGTTAAGTGTTGGTTAGAGTATTGGTCACCGTTAGTAACAGTGATTGCTTTCCTTTATAACTTCCAGACACATCAATGAATAAAATAGTTAACCCAAAAATTTAAAATTGTTTTATATCCAAAACTACAAATTAAATGTAAATATATATTAAGGAAAAAATTTTGGTGAAGTTTCTTATATTTTTTTTATAAGGTTCCTCCAATCATAAGTTTGATTTACATTTTTTTATGAATTAAATATAAATTAAATTTTTAAAAATAAAATTATTAACTCATGTATTTTTTAGTTCGCAAATTGTATGTTTATTTAATACTAAATCCATGCATGTGCAGATGTGCTAGTCCTCAGATTTCACACTTTTGCCCTTCACCACGCCTCACAATCACGAGGAAGCCTGTACGTAACTCCTTAGACTTTGTTCGTGGGCTTTGATTACGGGTCGTGATTTTTATATGAAAATCAAGTTATTAAAACCGGACCGGTCATTGAACCGGTCGAAGTAGCAGTTCAAGGTTCAATGGTCCAATCGGGGTTCAACCGTTTATAAATAAAGTAATTAATAGATAACATAATAATAAATAATAGACCAACAAAATTAAAAATTACTAATCATATTTAAGAAAAAGTCTAAATATAATAAATTTTAAATTATACATGACATAATTAAATTCATAAAGAGTCATTATAACATAATTATAATCAAATAAACACAATAAAAAAATAAATCAATAAGGAAATAAACTACAATCAAATCAAAAATTAAAAAGGAAATAAACCATCATTAAAGAAATAAATCACAATCAAATAAAAAATAAAGGAGGAAATAAATTATAAGAAGAAAATAAAGCATAAAAAGGAAATAAACTTTTGCCTAATTAAGAGCGGCCTTTTGGTGCTTTATCTTGCAATGAGAATAAACGAAGAATACACCCAAAACAGAGAAGCGGCGAAAAGAAGAGAAAGTGTTTCGGCGAAAAGAAAAGAGAGTGGGTGTGAAAGATGTATATATAATATATAGGTTTCAAGGCTATGGCCTCCAGATTCTTTGTTGTTATAACTTATAAAGTTTTAACATTAATTATCCAAGCTCATTGCTTAATTACTCAAACTTTAAAATTAGGGTAAATTGCAATTTGGTACCCTGTGGTTAGGGGCGGTTCCCCTTTGGTACCCTGAAAGAAAAATTTTTGCATTGTGGTACCCGGCCCGTGGTTTGCTCAGTTAGCGATTTGGTACCCTGAGGTTTTTTTCTGTTAGGATTTAACGGCAAATGTTAGTTAAAATGTCAAAAATCTCCCAAAAAGTCTTCTTTTATGCGTTTAAGTCCTTTCCCTTTATTACAAGGGATCAGAACATAAAGAATTAATTATAAAAGGGTCTTTAGAATTCTAATATTATAGATTTTTCTCCTTTTCATAAGATTTCTTTTAAATAGGTCCTGATTTAATTACACTTTAATCCCAAAAGTTTATGATCTTTATCAAAATAGTCCTTAGAACCTCAAAAGACAAATGAGCATCTATGATTTATCAAAAAATCCCTATATTCAACTACAATTTTCATTCAAGTACACTACAAACAAATCAAAACCCCCAAATTTTTCAAAAATCAAGCCGCCACAAATCAAAAACCCTCTCAACAACAAAATCAACAACCAATT
The DNA here is from genome assembly GCA_003254925.1 of Chamaecrista fasciculata. NCBI lineage: Eukaryota > Viridiplantae > Streptophyta > Magnoliopsida > Fabales > Fabaceae > Chamaecrista > Chamaecrista fasciculata. The sequence continues at coordinate 9,088 of QANZ01032589.1, forward strand.
TCTTCAGACCCTAAGGAATCAAAATTCAAAACTAAGAAATTCAGTTTCTTCCTCAAAAATATTAAAAACCCTAAACCCTAAACCTTAAAACACCAAACCCTAAACCCTTAAAAAAAAGTCTAAGTTCAACAAATAGGTCAAAGTATAAATGGTTTAGCCCCTTTTCAACTGCATCAGAATTGTATTTTCGCACCCCAAAGTTAGTTAAAATTATGAAACAACCCCCCTTCACAATACATCACAGACTTGACTCTCTCCCATATTCATTTTCTCTCTCTCGTCTTCCACCATTCTCTCTCACTCTCTCAGTTCCAGCCACTATCCACCACCACTACCATCGCCGCCGACCACCTCCGGCCAACCGGAAGTCGCCGGCGACCACCGTCCAGCCACCACCACTGCACCTTTCTTCTTCCTTCTCTAGGTGACGCACCTCCGGCCAACAGATCTGTCTATGTTCAGGACACTTTGCGTTCGAAGGCTGACGTGGTGTCGTCGTCGGTACTGGTTTTCCCCAAGGAGGAGGACGAAGAAGAAGAGGGACCCGATGATTGCGTTCGGCGACTTCTTCGAGCAAATCTCGACGGGCTTCGGCGACTTCTTCGGCGACTTCTCTGAGTGGATCGAAGACGGAATCAATGGCATCCATTATCTCTCTTTTCTCTCTTTTGTTCAGACTTCATATCGAGGATGATGAAATCGATACTTGTGATATTTTTTTAATGAAATCTTCATCTTCCCAAATCCTCATTATTCTCGATTTTGATTTCGTTTTCATTTTGGCTGTGATTTGGATTCAATTCGTTTTCACTTTGATTTAGTTTTGGCTTTGATTTGCTGTGAGGATGAGGGGGAACGATGATGAAAACAGGGGAGGAAGAGGAAGTGGAAGAGGACGACGGAGCAAGAGAGAGAGAGAGAGAGAGTGAGGATGAGGATGATGATGATCTTTAATTTAGGGTTTATTTCAATTTAGTCCCTAAAAGATTCTTAGATTAAGGATTTAGGGTTTTAATTGTACAACTCATGCTTTTTCAAGGGTTTAGGGTTTAGGGTTTAGGGTTTAGGGCTTGGGGTTTAGGGTTTTAGGGATTTTAATATTTTTAAGGACTAAATTGAAATGTTTGAAAGAGTTTTGGGACACTTTAAAATTTTATTTTGAGGATTTGGGATTAAAATGAATGAAGATGATGAAAAAGAGGGGGAATTGAAAATAATGGGATAAAATTTGAAGCCAGGGACCTATTTGACAAAACACAAACTTTTTTTTATTTTTAAATAATAATGCTGATATGACGCATAATAATGTTGATGATGTTGATTTTGTTGTTGAGAGGGTTTTTGATTTGTGGGGCTTGATTTTGGAAAAATTTGGGGGTTTTGATTTGTTTGTAGTGTACTAGAATGAAAATTGTAGTTGAATATAGGGATTTTTTGATAAATCATAGATGCTCATTTGTCTTTTGAGGTTCTAAGGACTATTTTGATAAAGATCATAAACTTTTGGGATTAAAGTGTAATTAAAAAAGGACCTATTCAAAAGAAATCTTATGAAAAGGAGAAAAATCTATAATATTAGAATTCTAAAGACCCTTTTATAATTAATTCTTTATGTTTTGATCCCTTTTAGTAAAGGGAAAGGACTTAAACGCATAAGAGAAGACTTTTTGGGAGATTTTTGACATTTTAACTAACATTTGCCGTTAAATCCTAACAGAAAAAAACCTCAGGGTACCAAATCGCTAACGGATCAAACCACGGGGTACCACAATGCAAACATTTTTCTTTCAGGGTACCAAAGGGGAACCCCTAACAACAGGGTACCAAATTGCAATTTACCCTTAAAATTAAATACTTCAAACAATCTCCCGTACTTGCACTCCTTTCAGATTACGTGGCCGTCACGCATTTTAATTTGTTAGGTACGTAATAATACTTTAAAATTGTCATGAATTTTACTCTTAATAGAATCATAATTTTTTTTTGGTTTTCCATGATATATTTTTTATTAAAAAATTAATTATATTCAAAGTATCATCAAATGTGAATACTCCTCCCACTAAAAATTTGAACTTAGATTCACTGCATTATAGGAAATTAACTAGACTCTTCCACTATGACAATGAGAATCAAAATTTGAAACAATACATCAAATCAACAATTTGCCAAATTAATTGATAAATGATTTAATTTGAAAAATCTCAATTCTAAAACTAACTAAGACATCATACTAGGTGTCATGCAACGGGGAGGACGGATTGGTCCATAATAATTGAAATATGCAACTTGATTTTTAAATATTACAATGTCAATTTGACCATTAAATCAAATTCAATAACCAAAATAATAAAAATTTAATATAGATTTGACAATTATAAAATATAAATTTAGTATAAATTTAAAAAGGTTTAATATAAATTTAATAAATAAAAAAATATAAAATCAATTCAAATTTAAAGACAAAATTATCACATAAATTAAATAGCTGATAATTATTATAATATTTCATAAATGAAATTGTATATTTTAATTATTTAAAAAAAAATATTTCTCTATTAAAAATCAAATCAGTAGATGTGACGAGAGAAGGGTCTTCCAATCAAGGCAGTCAAGATCTAGATTTAAATCGTAAGATCGTAAGATCTTACGATCTTGCAAGACCAATCCTAGTTAAATCGGATGCAAGATCAGCAAAAATATTGGAGCCTTTTATATCACAGATATTTTTAATATTTTTATATATATTTATTTAAAAATAATAAACTAAAGCGTTTAAATTGATTATTTGAAGAAATAAGAAATATTATAAGACATTTATTAATTTGAAAATGAAGAAATTAACAACATCTAATATATTTTTAATATATACATATTTAGTACACAGTTTATGTTATATACTTATATATATATTTACATTTGTTTGGATGAAGATTATAATCTTATTATGGTCCTTCACTATAATCTTATTTTCAATTTGGTCCTCTTTAAATTTTATTTCTCAATTTGATCTTTTACAAATGTTTTTGTTGTCAAAGTTAGTCCCTCCATCTAATTTTTAATGGAGTTGGTGATGTGGCACTATTAAATGATGATGTGTCAAGTTATTGATGATGAAGGGACTAATTTTGTATCATCATTTAATAGTGCCCATCACCAACTTCATTCAAAATTAGATGGAGGAACTAACTTTAATAATGGAAACATTTTTTAGAGACTAAATTGAGAAAAAATAAATAAAGAGGACCAAATTGAGAAAAAAGAGGACCAAATTGAGAAAAAATAAAAAGAGGACCAAAGTATAATTTTTGTCATCAAAGAATGAATGACAAAGATGAGCGTATGGCAGAGGACCAAAGTATAAAAAGAGGACCAAATTCTCTGCCATACGCTCATCTTTGTCATTCATTTTTTTTTTAGGCCAAAGTGCGAATTTGGTCTTGTAACTTTGCTCCAGTTTCTAAATCAGTCTTATAACTTTTTTTTGTCTCGAATTTGGTCCTGTATCTTTGCTCTAGATCCCAAATCAGTCATATATCTTTTTTTGTCTCAGTTTTGGTCCCATCTTTTGAAAACCTCCCACCATTAGTCCTCCGTTTATTTTAAATTACAGTTTAGTTCTGAAAACTTCAAGTCTCTTTTACTTTAGTCCCTGACTATCAAAATGAAAGTGAAAGAGTATCCCTGAAGATTCTCAAACCTTATAGCTTGGTCCCTAATCCATGAATTCTTCATGGAATGGAATAGAAATGCAAAAACAACACAGAGTAAAGCGAATGATAGAGGGACCAAAATTGAAAACACAGAAATTTTAAAACCCACCTGAAAATGCCTCAAACTCGCCGAAAAACATACGAAAATCGCCGAGAAACTCAAGAACTCATCCAAAAACCTCAATTCTCACTCAAATGCTTTAAAAAAGAATTTTCGAAAATCCAAACTTTTGAGGAGGGAGGTGATAGAAGAAATGTAAGGGATTTCAGAACTTCTCTCTCGAAATGTAAGGGTTTTTGGATGAGTTTTTGAGTTTCTCGGTGATTTCCGTACGTTTTCCAGTGGGTTTTAAATTTTCTGCGTTTTCAGTTTTGGTCCCTTTGTCATTTGCTTTTAATTTTTTTTTTGCATTTCTACTCCATTTCATGAAGAATTCATGGATTAGGGACCAAGATGTAAGGTTGAGAATCTTTAGGGATGCTCTTTCACTTTCATTTTGATAGTCAAGGACTAAAGTGAAAGGGACTTGAAGTTTTCAAGACTAAACTATAATTTAAAATAGACAGAGGACTAATGGTGGGAGGTTTTCAAAACATATGAGACCAAAACTGAGATAAAAAAAGATATAGGACTGATTTGCGACTTGGAGCAAAGATACAGGACCAAATTTGAGACAAAAAAAGTTATAGGACTGATTTGGGAACTGGAGCAAAGTTACAGGACCAAATTCGCACTTTGGCCTTTTTTTTAACAAAAGAAATAAAAATTTTTGCCATTCATTTAATCTAATGGAAGTCTAGTTGACACGTGATCCATGTAATTTTTTCTTAGTTTCCACCTGATTATTGTTTCTCCACGCAAGTTTTCAGTCACAAGTTCAGATGCGCTCACCTTCGTCGTCGCCGTTCGTTGCAGTCGCACAAGGCTTACGTGTAAGTTTATTGCGCTCACCTTTACAGGCGGGAGATTCATACAGTAATTAAAACAGAGACATCGTCTCCTTTAATTTGGCTGCCAAACAAGGCTTACGTTCAAGTTTACCTGCCATTCTTGCAGCACTACATATATAGTTTCATCCTAATATCAGACGAACAGATAAGGACCTATCTCAGAAAGGCCAAGCTTCATTTACTGGTGACTCTGCCTCTCCTTAATGCCTTTCGTTGATTAAATTGCTTTCACTTGTTAGAAGCTGAAGAACCATGTTCTTTTCACTGTCGGAACTCTTCTCTTTCACATACGATGCATAATTTATTTTTGAATTCCCGCTTTGGATTGAATATTTGAATTTCTCTCGGCTTGTGGACTTGATAGTAGAATCAAATGACTTGATGGAATACCCATGTGTTGCTTCAGAAATGAGAAGCCTACCCAGTTTTGAACTACCAAGCAAGGTTTTCGACAATTCGAAGCGCCTCTTCGTTCCGGTTCGATTTAAATCCTCATGTTGTGTTCCGCTGGATATAAGCAATCCGGGTCAGGAAAAGACTACGACGGAGGAGGAATCTATAAATGTGAATAACAAGGAGAGGATTAAGCATTATTCTAGATTGTTGCGTACTTGCGTTTCGAAAGAGTCATTGAATGAGGGAAGAGCAGTGCACAGTCACCTAATAAGGAATGAGGTGGAGCCAGATTCTCACTTTTGGGTTTCACTGATAAATTTGTATGCAAAATGTGGTCGTCCTGCTTATGCACGGAAGGTGCTTGCTAAAATGCCTGAACCTGATGTTGTATCTTGGACGGCATTAATTCAAGGTTTTGTAGCTCAAGGAAATCCCAAGGAAGGTATAAATTTGTTCTGTGGGATGCGTAGGGAAGGTATAAGGCCCAATGAGTTCACAATAGCTACTTGTTTGAAAGCTTGTTGTGCGTGCTTGAACATAAATTTTGGGAAACAGGTTAAAGCAGAAGCAATTAAGGTTGGCTTATTATCTGATTCATTCATTGGATCTGCAATGGTTGACCTTTATGCAAAATGTGGCGAATTGGGCCTTGCTGACAAGATGTTCGTTTGCATGCCTCAGCAGAACGAAGTATTGTGGAATGTGTTGCTTAGTGGCCATGTTCAAGTGGGTGATGGAAAAGAAGTATTTCGATTGTTTGGAAAAATGCTAAAATCAGAAGTGAAGATCAGTAAATACACCTTATCCATTGTTCTAAAAGGTTGTGCAATTTCAAGAGACTTGAGACAAGGCCGGATTGTACATTGTCTGGCAATTAAAATAGGTTGTGAACTAGATAATAACTTGAGTTGCAGTCTTATAGATATGTACTCGAAGTGTACGCAGCTAAGTGATGCACTAAAACTTTTCTATATGATCAAAGATCACGATGTAGTGTCCTGGAGTGCTATGATCACTTGCCTTGATCAGCAAGGACATAACAGAGAAGCAGCTGATCTTTTTTGCCTGATGAGAGATATGGGTGTTCAACCCAACCAATTTATCTTCGCAACTGTTGTTAGTGCTGCTACTGAACTGGGTGACTTGCCTTATGGAGAAGGTATCCATGCTTGTATTTTTAAATATGGGTTCGAAACTGATATCGCTGTGAGTAATGCCCTCATCAGGATGTACATGAAAAATGGGCGTGTACAAGATGGCGCTCATGTATTTGAGGCAATGGCGGAACCAGATCTTGTTTCTTGGAATTCTTTGTTGTCTGGATTTCACGATTATAAATCTTGTGAATCAGGACCTAGAACTTTCTGTCAGATGCTTTTAGGTGGTTTTAGACCCAATATATATACATTTGTCAGTGTCTTAAGGTCTTGTTCTAGCCTCTTCGATGTACGCTTTGGTAAGCAAGTTCATGCTCACATTATGAAAAACAATCTTGGTAGCAATGAATTTGTTGGGACAGCCCTTGTGGACATGTATGCCAAATGTGGGTGTATGGAAGAATCATTTATAGCTTTTGGTAGGTTGATGAGCCCAGATGTCTTTGCATGGACTGTAATTATCACTGGTTTTGCCCAGAATGACCAAGCAGAGAGAGCTTTTAAATGCTTCAGTCTGATGCAGAGAGAAGGAGTAAAGCCCAATGAATTCACTATTGCTGGCTGTTTAAGTGGTTGTTCCCAAATAACTGCCACTAAAAGTGGGAGGCAGCTTCACTCTATGGCAATTAAAAGTGGACATCTTCCTGATATGTTTGTTTCTAGTGCACTCGTTGATATGTATGCAAAATGTGGGTGCATTGAGGATGCTGAGATTATATTCAAGGGTTTGGATAGACATGATACAGTAATATGGAACACTATGATATGTGGATTTTCTCAGCATGGTCAGGGAGAGAAGGCCCTCAAGACCTTTCAGGAAATGAAAGATAACAACTACTTGCCCGATGAGGTTACCTTTATAGGTGTCCTCTCTGCATGTAGCCACATGGGTCTTGTAGAAGAAGGGAAACAGCTATTCAATTCCATGAACAGCGTGTATGGCATAATTCCTAGGGAAGAGCATTATGCTTGTATGGTTGACATTCTTAGCCGTGCTGGAAGATTTGATGAGGTTGAAAGCTTTATTGAGGAGATGAAACTGACATCTAATGCCTTAATCTGGGAGACCATTCTGGGTGCATGTACAAAGCATGGTAACATTAAACTTGGTGAAAGAGCAGCAGCAAAGATCTTTGAGCTTAAACCTGAGACAGACTCAAATTACATATTACTTTCAAATCTTTTTGCTAGCAAAGGTAAGTGGGCAGAGGTCAGAAAAGTAAGAGCCTCGATGTCCAGCCAGGGTGTGAAAAAGGAACCTGGATGTAGTTGGATAGAGATCAACAATCAAGTACATCTCTTTGTTTCTGATGGTGTGCATCCAAACATCTTGGAAATTCATTTGAAATTGGAAGAGCTTGATCAAAAACTAAGATCAGCAGGTTATATCCCACAAATGGAACTTGTACTTCATAATGTCCCAGACAAAGAAAAGAAGGAATATCTTAGTCATCATAGCGAAAAGCTGGCTCTTGCTTTTGCCCTTATGAGCACTAGCCCTATGAAACTGATCCAGATTTTTAAAAATCTACGCATCTGCAATGATTGCCATAATTTCATGAAACATGTCTCAGACATTACTAATCGGGAAATAGTTGTTCGTGACATTAAACGGTTCCATCATTTTAAGGGTGGATCTTGTTCATGTCAGGACTATTGGTGATTTGGATATAGAAGCAGGTTCACCAAATTCATATACAAGTACTTCCCTGCATCTCACAGAACTATGTATATCCCGTATCTCGTTTGTTTTGTGGAATCATAGATAAATCTCTTGAAAGGTACTGATCAATGATATTATTTACACATCATGCAGATGACTATATGGACTTCTTAGTTCTTACTTTCTATCTCTACTGCTTTCAGGGACATACGCTGCCACATTAGTATTTAACCACGTTAACATCATTCTTACACAAATGGAGGAAGGCTGTTTAACATTATAATATCCCATTTCCATGCTCAGGTATGTTAGTTTTTCAATGGGGTGACAAAATTTGATTAAGTATAGTTTGTAATAGATTGATGGAATTATAGCAACAGGAATTGTATCGAGAGTAGGCTCATCTGCAGCTTTAGTTTAAGTCAATTTTAAAATTGCAGTGGATCAAGTTTAGTTTTAAGATATAACAATCTTGTGATGCTGTATATTTCCATCTGATATATATGCTTTATGAAAGAAAAGGAAGTTCTTTATAATAATTGTAATGATTCTAATAGTATATGGATTGTAGTTTGTCTAACTTCAATCACACCATTATTTTGAAGACAATTTTGTATGTAGTTTATGAAACAGTTCTCTGGATGAAGATAGACTGGTGGAACTATTGTGGGAATTAGGCTTTCACAATGGACTTTTTATGCATATTTGATTCTGAAGATTGAATTTAGTATACCAATTTCCTCTTACTGTTAAATAAAAGTATGAGTTTAGGATACTGATTAGCTTATATGGCTAGCATTTCAATGATTTAATTTAGGGCTTTGATACAAAGATCACCATAGCTTAAGCTAAGCATTTCTTAGCCATTGGATTGGACATTTTCACCTCGAGATTTGTGTACAACTTGTACACAAATCTCGAGGCAAAAATGTCCAATCCAATGGCTAAGAAATGCTTAGCTTAAGCTATGGTACTTTTTCTATACATTCCCTTTAATTTATATTTTTTGTGCATTCAAAGTATGTGTTGAGCCTTTCAATAGTATATTTTTGATTGATCCCTTCTTTTTCTTCCTACTTTTTCCTACCCATATTTTCTCAGCAACACCAATGCACTACTTTCAAAGACTGCTAGTTGATTGTTAGATTCTGAAGATATTGTTTTTGTGATTTATGGACACTCCAAAGTGACAATATACGTTCTTGATCTTGAAAACTACATAAGGAAAAGATAACTTAATCTATGTTATTTGGTATTTGTTGAATTCACTTTCCTACGCAGGCTAGTGTGGAGGAAACATGGACATTTTCAGGGAGAATATGGGAAGTTAGATCTGCAATGTAATTGGTTGGAGAAGACTCCTTGTTGAGCTACAGTGGAATGGAACATATCTGCAGTAACTCTTAGGGTCAACACTGCACCAACTTAGGAACATATCTGCAGTAACTCTTAGGCTACCTGTTTGAAAGTTTCGGTTTTATGCCAAGGAACTTCATATGATCATTTGTCACAGTTCTCCCCAGTATAGTGTCCTGCATAAAAAAGCTGATGAGTTTCAGCGAATTGGCAGTAGTCTGAGTACTAAATGGTGAGGTTCTTTTTTCTCATGACATGGTTATACAGGTATCCCATCGACTTTTTGAATCAACTATCACACTCAAGGCAGTTTTCATTTCAACTGAAGACAATTTGACGGCTCCTGCATAATTTTCTTATTTATCTTTCTCTGTATGGCATCTCACATGTTCTGCTTCTGATTCCTGAATCAATGGTAAGACCCAGTTTGCTTAGTTAAATGTTTATGTTGAAGAATAGTCATATATAGATTGGGTACATGTTACATGCTCTAAATACAACGTTGTCAAGTGTAATAATCAACTTCACTTCTGTTTGATTCAGTATGAGAGAGGAGAGAAAAAAGAAAAATTAAAATTTCTTGTAATTTTCTAAGCTGCATATATAATATCAATGCATATATATATATATATATATTTCAGGCTTGAATATCACACTTGCCACCAAGTCAAATCTTGTAATCCGTCTAGCGGGTCATTTAATTAATCAGTTATAAAAATATTTTTCAAATGGGTAAATTACACAAAAGGGCCCTGTGGTTTGACCCATTTTCAG
>QANZ01032590.1:1362-18772 GCA_003254925.1 Chamaecrista fasciculata
AAAAAAAAAAAAAAAAGACACATACATCTCGCTCTTGCAAATTTTATATAAAGCAAAACTGCTGAACTCTTTAAATTTATTGAAAAAGGAAGAGGGACAAAAATATATAAAACTTTGAAGTACAATTTCACAAAAACAATATTTAATGATTAATGTCAATGTCCAAGTGACAGAAAATTTCTCACCACATCAGACATTCACAAAAATGCTTACAACCAATGATATATAACTCAATGAAGGAACTTCGGAAATTGGAATGTTGGATATGTTTGGCAAGATTGGAAGATCCATCACCAAGAAAAAATACAAACAACCAAATGAACAAAAGATCACCAAAGTTTCTTGTTCATATACTACTAATGAAATTACAAAATATACAGCAAGTCAGCAACAGAAACCAACCTGTGCAATGGTAGCCACACGTTCGGCCAATGTTCCATAAGCAAGAGACAAGTGTTTTGCGGCAGCAGTATCCATTTCTCCAGGGACAATTTTGCCACTATGTGATATTTTCATGCGCACGTACTGCTGAGTGAGAACTGTAAAATATGCAGGATCCCACCCGTCACCACCAACAAGACGCAGATTATTGGTTACACATCCACTGGAAGGATTTAGCTTTCCAGACTTTATGGCTGCATTAACTGCATCTTCTGCCATGCTGAAACATATTGGAGTAATTAAAATATTTGAGCAATAAGAGAGTTTGGTGCAGGAACAGAAGGATTTGAAGGAAACACAATAATGAGTGAAGCAGGAAATTTACATGCAAAATAGACTTAGATGGTCAATATGACTAAAAATGCTTAGCTGTAGAAACATTAATACAAACTTTCAGCTTAGCCCATTGAATCATTACCTACGATAGGTAGTCCACTTGCCACCACTTATGGTAACCAAACCAGGATAATCCTCACAGACAACGTGATCTCTGGAGATACTCTCAGTATTTTTTGCTGACGGATCCATTGCCAACGGGCGAATACCACTCCAAGCAGAAAGAACATCTTGACGCCTCACCTAAATTTTCCATCATTATTTAGTCTCCACATGCAGACTGTGTAAAAGCAAAAAGAAAACGGAAGTAAAGTGACACCTATATTTTGAGAGTAGTATTAATTACCTTGAATTTATCATATTTTACACATCCTAAGGGCAGACACAGGTAATTTAAAAACGGGGGATTCAAGCTACTAAGAGTCATCTAATGACATGAATTTAGGGTAGTTTCCAAGAGTTCCTACGTCAAAATTTCATGACATCATTGTGCAAATTATAAAAAAGGGAGGGGATTCCGATGGAGCCAATGGATATCTTATGCAAATTATTTCCTTTTCTCCCAAGATTATGCAAAAGATTGTAACACAAGCAATTTATATTACAAAAGTTGATTCCCAATCTGATAATAGGAGGTAAAGAGAAAAGGAGCATCGAGGAGATAAGTATTGGTAGGGATAACATACTTTAACATTAAGGTAATCAGAGATAGCATCCAATATAAATTGTATTTCATCTTCATGTGGTTCTGGAAGTAGAGTAATCGTGGTGCTAGAATCTGTAGTTCCAGCAACTGTTCGTCCAAGCCACGGCAGCATAAAAACCACACGGCCATCCTTAGTTTTAGGAACAATCAATCCCATACCCTCGGGTGAATAATAATCAGGGAGTACAATATGTACGCCACTGCTCGGACTGATCATAGCTCGTGCATCCTTGTCAGCCAATTTCCTTACAGAGTCACAAAATGGCCCGGCTGCATTCACAATTACTTTTGCATATGTATTGAATTCCTTGCCTGCACATTTTGACATGCATGTAAAATAATAAATAACAGTCATCAATTCCTTATAAAAAAAAGAAAACTTAGTGTTGGAGAGAGCTCACAAATTATGAGAGCACGCACACCACATGCACACTAAAAAAGTAATTATATTCATTTTTCAAAGAACCTTCACCAAGGCCTCAACACACACATTCAAGAACTTGTCTTTCCATTTGATCAAACGGTACGGTAATTACTATTGGAGACTTAATTATTTCTTAGTAAATGAACCATATGCAATATATAACAGAAAAATAGCATTCAATTAAAACCTAAGCTTTTGACTATCCATGAAACAATGTTCTACTATTCAACATTTGATGATAAATAAAGCTAATGGTTTCAATTGATGTAACTGATTTCTTCTGGGGTGGGGATGTGAACGTGGAGGTAGGAAGTGAATAAATGACTTAATAGTTGTCTCCATATGCCTTACAGTGTCCAGATGCCATTCATTGTCCTAAAACACGCCCATGTGAATGTCAATAATATAAACAATAGATGTCCCTAGTAAGTAGCAACTGTTAGGAGAGAAAAAATAACATGTTACCAGATAAATTGTCTCGAATCCGTGCACCAATTATTCGCTCACCAACATCATCTTTCAGGAAGGATACAACTTCAGCATGATTCAGCACTGCTGCACCAGCTAATGCAGCAGTGCAAGCCAATCCAACATTAACTCGAGAATCATTCATCTGACCATCATAATAAACTACTGTGCCCCTCAAGCTTCTACCGTTCCCCTCCCTTGCCAGAGTGGGGAAGAGTTCAACAGACTCTTTTGCAGAATAATATCTTGACAAGTGCAAGAGTTTCGCCCCTGCTACCAAATCATACATTTTCAATCCCGCCCAGTAGTACACTACTTCAAACCAGTTAAAACATGGTGTCATGCAAGGCAAAGCATGGCATAGATGTGGAGCATTGTCAATAAACTGTTTACGCTCCTCAAGTGCATGGAATACTAACTTCAATTGCCCATAGTCCAGATTAAAGACAGCTTTCTCCAAGTAACGGACACCTAATGATTTTATAGAAACACTGAAGAATTAGAGTAACAAGTATATAAAAAGAGAAAGAAAAAAAAATAACATGAATACACTGCCATTGCAGAATAGAAATTCTCAGTCCTGGTGGTATCTGTTATTTGCTTTGACAAATGAAATTGGCCTACATAAGTCTCATGGTAAAACTTGCAAGTAAAAATCTATTTTCACATAAGTTTCTCAAGCTTAAAAAAAAAAAACATACAAGCCAAGCCACCCACCATCGATGACAGCTGTGCTTTTACATTTGACATCCCAATAGCTGTCCTCAATTAAACTTTTAGCTTTATCAACTATATTTATAGTTCATCTAACTTTTTCATTTAGAGAAATATACTAATATCAACCTTGCAAACAAATTGCGAATGGCTACAAGACATCCACAATGTTAACTGAGAAAAAACAAAAACAATAATTATATAAATCAGACCAGTCCAGAGCAAAACACCAAGCATTTAAAATTCTACTGATACAGAAGGAGAATTAACGGAAAAGAAATCTAGTAGACAACTTGATCCGGAATAGACATGAAAAGAAATTGGATAATACAATTGTAAAATTTCTTCCAACAATTTAGCGTCCATTGCCTACAATCATTCACCGAAACATTATCACTTGCAATTTAACAACATCTACAAATACACGTACGAACATCTATACCTCCATGAATGAGTTTCGTGGAGCGGGAGGAAGTTCCAGAAGAAAAATCCTCTCTCTCAACGAGACCAACTCGGAGTCCGCGAGTCACAGCGTCAAGTGCGACGCCGGAGCCGGTCGCGCCGCCGCCGATAACGAGAATGTCGAGAGGATTAGCCGAACTGGCACCGATCAAGGACGACTGTTGCACGTCTCTTGAAGGAACAACGGCGTTGGGATCGTGGATCTTCTGCCGAACGGTGGCGAGGTGAGGACCGCCTCCGTGATCGCTGGAGGAGATCCGAGGATGAAGAAGGATTGTGCCGCCGTACGCGGTGGCGGCAACGGCGCCGATCGCCGTGCCGAGACGTCTCAGGCGAGTCGTGGATGTCATTGTGAGAAGAGAGAGGGAGAGAGAAAGTGGGCCTGAGTGCACTTTTTGGAACTTTGTTCGAAAAATAAAAAAGATTGCGTTGGAAAGTGGTCACGAGTCACGAGAGGATATTTTAGTATTTTACATTTTTACTGAAAAGCAAGGGCTTGCGTTAATTTTAGCAATATACAGTTTTTGACCTAAAAGAAATATTGGAATTTGAATGAAGACCAAGATCGTTAAAAGTTAATTACACAATAAATAAAAATAAAAGCTTCTCCTTCTTTTTCGGCCCAATAAATAGTGTAATAACCCTCTATGCTTTTGTTGTCCTAGACTCGTGAGATTTTGTTCCGCCATGATTTGATTTCATTCTAAATTTAGAAAAGAATATTTTAATTTTTGATAAATGGGATAGTTTTTAAATTTGATTATAGTTTCAGGGTCATTTTTGTCCTAAATGTATGCACTAGTGTTCATTATAGTCCATTATGTTTCAAAATATTCAAATTGATCCTAAATGTTTGTAAAATATTTCACTTTGGTCCCAAACTATTGAATATGACTTGTTTCAAGTTCAAATGTAATGAGTTTAGAGTTACGTATTGTTTTCGAATAGTACTTTCTCTATCCAATTAAAGCCATCAGTAAATGAGGTCAAATCGGTCCTAAAAGTAGACCTCTTGTTTCATGATCAAACAAGTAAAATTGATCATATCTCTCTAATTTCAAATTTGAATGCGATGAATTAAGAGCTACGAGTTCCTCTTAACAAGTCCTTTGAACTTGAAATGAGAGACGAGATAAATACGACCAAATTTAATAATTTGGGACCAAAATGAATTATTTTGTCAACATTTAGGACTAATTTGAATATTTTGAAACATAGTGGAGCAAAATGAACATTAGAGCATACATTTAGGACCAAAATGACCCTTTGACTTTTGATTATTAAAAACCAATTTTAATTTACTATTTTAAAATAAACTTTTAATGTCATTCTTGTACTTAAATTTTATCCATAATTTAATTATTAAATTTTTAACTTAATTTTTTCTATTTACATAGAAAGTATATTATATTGGTTTAGTAATTAATATTGATAAATAATTAGATATGAAAGTAATGTTAAAAAAATTGTCTTAGATTTTTTTCAATTTAATATCTTATGAATGTTTTTTTATTGAATTTAGTCTTTCTATCAATATTTAATTAATTTGATGATATATTATCATTAGTTGAAGGCTTATAATGTTAATTAACAAAGTATTATTATTATTATTTTCCTAAGGTATCTCTCAACCCGAGAGGCCAAGTATTAATCATCTACAAATTTGTGTTTCATTTAAGGGTCTGATGCTGGTCAATTGGTTGCTGCATACACGAGGTGGGATTCAAACTTCCGACCTTACTTAAGCGACCTAGTGAGCTCGACCACTAGGTCAACCAAGCTTGGTTATAAGGTATTATTTTAATTGATACACAAATATGTTCACAAACAAATTATAAAAAAATAAAAAAAAATTGTAAAGTCTTATAAAATAAAAAAAATAATTATATTTTAATAATAAAAAATGTATCTATATGATAATTAATATACTATGATATTAAATACTTATATTTTATCATGAATTAACATCATTACATCATCAATTTAGTGAAAATCTTGATATATAGATTAAAATTGATAATGAAATAAATTGAATACAATGCTTCTTAATAGTCGGCGGGGGCACCTCAAAGTTGTGCATATTCCGTGACATCTTCTACTTCATATGATGGTCTTAGTTCTGATTTTCATAAAGATAAGATAAGATGGCCATTTTTTATTGGCCAAGAAAAAAAATAAAAGTTGGCCATTTTTAGAGGTCAATTTTTCTATCATATAATTTTTTCTAGAAATTATGAATTATTAGAGAGTTCAATATTAAATATATATAGTCAAGTTGTTTTTTAATTTAGGGATGTGATTATTATTATCGATCTAGAATATCCACAATATTTAGTATTTACAAAAATTAATAAATATAAATATTTTCTATTAGAAAAAGAAAAATTATAGCTTGTATTTTGTAAATAATTCGATATACACACATTTTATTTTGAGATAAGGAAAAATATAATTTTTTTTATTTCATATATATATAAATTATTGAAAATTTGACTTTTGACACTAAAATAGAGAAATGATGATAGAAAGAGTATTGAGAAATAGAAAGGGAATAAATAATATCTCGAAGATTTCATTCACTACTTGGAGAATATATACACAATTTTACAACAATAATTCTACATTGTTCTAGATATGTACCGCTCATGAAAGTGGACAGCTCACCATAACGAAATGCTAACAAATGTGCCTAATATTGATGACTTTAATAACAGACAAGACTCTCTCTATACACTATTATTCCCGTGCAAACTCAAGGGAAGTTTAGTGACTTTGAGTTTGGCGGCCAAGAGAGAAATGAAGGTTTTGGCAATAGTTTAGTAAGGATGTCAACTAATTGATCTTTAGGTAAAACATGATTGATGGTGATGGTAGGAGAAGAAACGGGAGTAGTAGCAGAAGAAGGTTTAGAAGGCCAAATCATTAGTTGTGAGTAGCACTGTCAAAACGGGCTTAGGCCCGCGGGTCGGCCCGGCCGGCCGCTAAATGGGCGGGCTTGGGCTTAAAAAATTTGGCCCGTTTAAAAACGGGCCTAAACGGCCCGGCCCATTTAGCCTGTGGCCCGTAACGGGCCGGGGCGGTTAGGCCCGTTTACATTTTTTTAAGAAAATTTGCATGTAAAAAAGTTTAGGCCCGCGGGCCGGCCCGGCCCGCCCGCTAAATGGGCGGGCTTGGGGTTTAAAAATTTTGGCCCGTTTAAAAACGGGCCTAAACGGCCCGGCCCGTTTAGCCCGTGGCCCGTAACGGGCCGGGACGGGCCGGCCCGTTTAACAGTGCTAGTTGTGAGATTCTAGAAGAGTACCATGTAAGAGAAATAAAAAATGCCTCGAAGATTTCATTTAATACTTGGAGAATATATACAAAGCTTTACAACAATGATTCTACACTATTCTAAATATGTGAAAGTGGACAGTTCACTATAACGAAATGGTAACAAACCATGTGTCTAATATTGATTACGTATGCAGTAGAAAAAGATTCCCTATATACACTATTAAAGAGTACTCATTTCTTTTCTTCAAATGGACAAAACAGAAAAAAAAAAAAAAAGTTAAAATAATGAATTATAGACTTGAAGAAGCTGTTAAAATTACAAAAAAATGTCAAACTCCTAAATATACATCCTTATGCTCCTAACAACATTTAATTATTTAGAACTAAAATGTAACATTTTGCCGACAGTTAAAAGTAAAATAAAAATCTTTTTGACACCCATGATGAAACATAAGAAAATGTTCTGGACAAATAGAAGCTTTACAAGATTTCTGTAAATTTTTTGCAAGAAAGCAATATGAGATAAGGGTCATGTAAAATTCCTTCTAAGGATCAAATTAATAAGAGTTTGGAGATGAAAGTACAAGTGTGAAGATGAGTGTAATTATCTTATTAAGTTATTATGTACGAGAAAATGTATTTATATAAACGAATAACTTGATGGAAAACTATTTGTAACGATTTGAGAGACAATTATGATAAAAAGAGCTATCTAACTAATGAGACCAATATAGACTCGAAATTACTAGGTGATCCTCAAGGTATGGGTTAATGCCATCACTTATATTGATATATAACTTTTTAAAAATTAACTACATAAAATACAACATCGTCTAATATTGATATGAATAACTATCAGTCATCACAATAAAATTTGATAAAAAAATTAAGTAAAAGAGCACTTTTGGTCTTATAACTTTTGTTCTAGTCTCAATTTGGTTTCACAATTTTTTTTATTACACTTTTGGTCTCATATCTTTGCAAAATGTTGTAGATTTGGTCTTGTATCACTTTTGATCCTATATCTTTTGATCAAGTTGCAGAATTAGTCCTATATCTTGGCAAAAAAAAAAAATCACTGTTAGTCTCACCTGACCCAAAAATATGAGATCAATTCTGCATCTAACCTAAATATATGAGACCAATTCTATGACCTGACCAAAATATATGTTACTAATTTTGTAAAGTGACCCAAAAATATGAGACCAAAAGTGCAACACAGAACAAAATATGCAATTTGAGCAAAATATATGGGACCAAAAGTGCAACAAAAAAAGTTATAAAACTAAATTGAGACCTAAGTAAAAATTATGAGATCAAAAGTGCATTTTGGCCAAACACTTATGAATGTTTAAATGTGATGAAATTACAATATTTGTTTAAGAATGTGATTTTTTTTTTGGGGAGAGAAAAGAATGTGATGATTTAACTAAACATATTCAAGTTATAAAAATAATAATTAAAATACTACGAGAGAGGACTAAATGAAAAACTGACGGAAACCGGA
Organism: Chamaecrista fasciculata; assembly: GCA_003254925.1. Lineage (NCBI taxonomy): Eukaryota > Viridiplantae > Streptophyta > Magnoliopsida > Fabales > Fabaceae > Chamaecrista > Chamaecrista fasciculata. The sequence continues at coordinate 9,694 of QANZ01032590.1, forward strand.
AAGGACGAAAATGAAAATTTACCATTCGCCAAAGGGGAATAGATCATCTCCATTACTTTTTCTCTCCATTCTCTCCATTTCCCTTCATCCTAGCCATCCAAAAATATCTAGGAAGTGCCATGTCATAAAAAAACCCAAATTTCCCACCATCTCTGTTAAATAAGACACCCTACGCAGGCTGAAATAAATAAAAATAAGATTTAATTTATATCTAAAGGCTTCAGGAAGTGTCTTCACCCCTTCTTTTTTTTTTTGAACAGAATTGCATTATATACCAAACAACCGAAACAACAACAAGCCAGCCCAAACAACCAGCAAACACACACTAAAGAAAGCCACAGCGGGCAAAAAACCAGAAAAATACAGACTCCAAAAAAACCAGAAAACCAGACTCAACCTACACCAACTTCCTCATCAAGAGACCCACAATCACGCCTCAAAATGATACAAAGAGAATGTGGGGGTGAAACCACCCAACCCACAGGGCACACATTCCTCAAACCACTCTTAGCTAGCCAATCAGCAGCTAAGTTACACTTTCTTCCTACAGAAGAAATAGAGAAATTAACATTCAGACTCATACTAGACACAATGTCTTCAAGAATTACTGCACAACCCCAAAAAACATTAATCTTCTTATTCTTCACAGCTTGAACCAGCTCCAAACTGTCAAATTCAAAGTCCACAACATCACAAACCAACTACTCAGCCATACAAATAGCCTTCCTCAAAGCAGTAGCTTCAGTCATAAAAGCAGAAGTAGCTCTGCAACTTCCACTAAAACCATCCACAACTCTCCCAAGATCATCTCTAAACACAACACCAATACCACCCCTCCCTGTACTCGCAGCAAAAGCACCATCTGTATTACACTTTATCCTACCAGTCATAGGTTTACACCATCCATCAACTTTAAAACCAGCATCACACTCAGAACCCAGACTACAATGCTTATTTCTTGAATTCCAGAACTCAGCAACACTGAAATTCACTTTCAAACAGACTTCCTCTACATTAACTTCAACACCTTCAAACAAAAACAAGCATCTTGCTTTCCAGATGTGCCAACAAATAAACCCAAAATAGCATTTGGCCAAATCATCCATTCCAGCATTATTAATCAACATCAGCTCACAAAATTCACCAAAACAAGTAATACTTTCATTATCAATTCTAACACCAGCATTGCAGCCAAACCAAACCATCCTAGCCCAATTACACAAAAGTAAAAGATGCTCAATAGACTCATCCTGACTCCCACAAATAGGACAGACTGGATCTCGGTTGCACCTCCTTCTGAAAAGCCTTTCTTTTGATGCCAAAGCTCCATTACAAGCCCTCCAAAGAAAGTGCTGAATCTTTGGAGGGAAGTAATCACTCCAGACACATTTCCACACCTTCTCAGAACACTGAAATGAACTACTTGCAGCACAAGGAACAGAAGAATCTCTAATACTCTTAGCCACATAATAGCCACTTTTGACTGTGTATTCTCCATCCCTATTTCCTGCCCAAACCAGACTATCATCAACCTCCCCATATGGCAAAGGAATATTACAGATGGCTTCAACTTCATCATACAAAAACCATTCCTTCAAAACAGCAACATTCCATCTACCCTGCACTATCAACTCATTAACCATATTCAAATTGCATCCCACAGGAGGTTGATTCACAGCCACAACACCTTCCCCAAAATGAGGGATCCATCTATCCCTCCAAATGTTAATGCTACAGCCATTACCCACCTTCCACAGCAGCTTCTTACAGATTAAATCTCTCCCACACAGCAAACTAGACCAACCCCATGATGCCCTAGAGCCTTTCTGAGCACTCAAAGCATCATAGTTGGAAAAATATAAACCCTTCAATTGCATAGCCCACATTTCCTCTGGATTTTTTAACAATCTCCAAAACTGCTTTGCTAATAATGCATCATTAAAGCACTCAAAATCTCTGAAGCCTAACCTTCCATTCTTCTTTGACTTAGTAAGCTTTTGCCAAGCCAACCAGTGAATTTTCCCTTCATCTCTTTGTTGACCCCAAAAGAAACTTGCAGTCAAACTATCAAGCTCCATACAACTCCTCTTAGGAAATTTGAAACAATTCATAGCATAACTTGGAACAGCATTCACCACAGCCTTGATCAGCACTTCTCTCCCTGCTTGAGAAAGAAACCTTTGCTTCCACCCTTGCATCTTCTTTCTCACCTTCTCCACTACAAACCTTAGTGCAGAAACCTTAGATCTCTCCCAAATAGCAGGGAGACCAAGATAAACACCAGGAGCCCTCTGATCAGAAATGCCAAGACAAAGACTCACCTCTTCCTTCAAATCATCTGAAGCATTAGCAGAAAAATACAAACCAGACTTGTCAAGATTCACATCCTGACCAGAAGCCATACAATACACATTCAGAATTCTTCTCATCTCCAAGCAATTTTCTACAGAAGCTCTCAAGAAAAAGAGAGCATCATCCGCAAAAAAACAATGAGTCAAGACTCGGCATCTTCTAGCCATTTTAATTTCCTTCAAAAGATTCAAATCACTTGCTGCACTAACCAACTTAGACAACACATCAGCAACTAAAATAAAGAGGTAAGGAGAAAGAGGATCTCCTTGCCTCAAGCCTCTTTCAGGAACAACCTCAGCAACACTTCTTCCTTCCAGCAGCAAATTATATCTAACAGAACACACACATCTCATGATTTTCTTGACCCAAACCTCAGAAAAACCCAACTTTAACATCACAGCCTCAAGAAAATCCCATTCTATTCTGTCATATGCTTTCTTCATATCCATCTTCACTGCAACTTCCACTTTATTTCCAGCCCTTTTATTTCTCAAATAGTGATAAGCTTCATGTGCCACGATCACATTATCTTGAATGAGTCTTCCTGGTACAAAAGCCCTTTGCTCCCTAGACACAATTCTTGGAAGAATACCCTAGGCAGTCAGGAGGTTTCGAGCAAAACCTAAACTCCTCTCTCATAGACAACCCAACACTTGCCAAAACATCAGCCGACCTATTGCATTCTCGTAGCACATGTGAAACCCTAGCACTCCAATTCATCTTCATTTTATATTATTTTATTTTTACAATCTCACACTCTCGCCACTTAAGACAATGCACCACACATATGCTTCACTAGCCATTCATTACACACTTTTTTATTATTACACGCCTATACAACACAATTCATCTCTATTTATACTGTTGTTAATAAAAAAAATATTGATATTGTAGTGATATGACAAGTTGATGATTGAATCTTTGTTGGTTCCAATTTTATGTTAAAAAAGATTATGGCCTTGAAGCGGCCTTTTATTTTGTTTGAAGAGATCAGCTTTTGTTATTAATTATTGCATAGTGTTATTGATGTTATCTATGTTCATGAACCAAAAATACAATTTTGGTATAATGGTTGACGTGAGTCATGGTACGCGCAGTGCAGCTGATGATGTATTAAAAAAAATAAATTGTTCAAAGTAAATGTTGGTTGAAACGTGGGGTGTTCAAAATACAATCAAATCGATTAGTTTTAGTTAAATCGATTTGATTGAAACTATTGTATGAATTCTTATTTAATTTATTTTTATCTTGTGTCATCGTTAAGTTTATATTATATTAGTCACAATATTAAATGTAATGAGTATTTACAACTATGAAAATATTTACAAATAGAAGTAGTAATATATTAATAATTTTGATTAATAAATACAATCTTATTCTATTTTTTTTATTCTTTCTCATAAGAATAGAAGTAGTATGTGAGGGTAACACCTTCACATGTAAATCTGCTGACTCTCATGATTTATCCATGTCAAAGTCATGCATCCATGATGGCTTCTTTTTAACTCTTCTCTCTTGGCCTATTTCCTCATTGTTTTGACCAGTGAGTTGACTTTCGCTCTGCCTGATTTGCCTCTCTGCCATGTCAGCACCCGTATTTGTATCAGTGACACCCTCCAAAACCGTGGCTTGCTGCTCAACTAGCTTGTGATTAGCTCTTGGGTTTTCGTTATGATGCACTTCTTTGGACGGCAAAATGGATCCCTCTTTCGAATTTGAGGGGAAACAAACTCGGGTTCTTTTGGCGGCCCGGGTAAGTTTCTTTGATTTATTTGCCAGAAAGCAAGCAAGAGTTACTTCACCATCATCATGACCAGTCAACTTACTTACATCCTCTGAGTTTCTCATTTCTCCATGAGCATCAGCATTCTGATCGGCGACCTCAACTATTCCCGTAGGTTCATTACCATCGGTCCTCCTGGTTTGTCTAATTTGAGAATTATCACCACTGCATGTCTCAGCACCTCTGATCTTTCTTTTCCGCTTGCCAATATTCTTTCTACCCTTCTTTGAAATAGTATTTTCAGCATCACTTCCAGTACAATGCTCTATTCCCTTAGGTTCATCACCCTCGGTCCTCCTGGTTTGTCTAATTAGAGTATTATCGGCACTACATGTCTCAGCACTTCTGATCTTTCTTTTCCGCTTGCCAATATTCTTTGTACCCTTCTTTGAAATAGTATCTTCAGCATCACTTCCGGTACAATGCTGCTTACGACTTTTTCGTCTGTTATTATTACAGTGCTGACTGTTCTCTGCTATAAGACCCTCAGCCCTTGTCCCTGATTCAGTATTACCACAAGGTGATGTGCAAGTATGCTCCTCTTCACGAAATTCAGCACAACCCTCCCATATTGGTTTTGAATCAATGACCTTATTCGTTTTATTGTGTCCAGCACAATCCCCTTGGCAATTGGAGGTCATTAAACCTGAGTCTGATTGGGTACGATCATACATAAATAATGCAACAGAATTGTCCTCCAAATGTGGTCCAGTGATCTTTGGCTTGGAGACATCATGCCCACTACAATGTTCGACCTCGTCACCATTGTCAAGACAACTTTGAGCATTGTTTGTCCGTTTCTTGCATCCTGTTGTCTTGGAAATATTGCTGCATACAGTTTAGAAAAACCAGAAATCAGAGACATGCCCAAAGCTCCAACTCCAACATTGTAAGGGTTGGATAATGAACGTGTAACTTTTTGACCCACTTAATTACTACTATTACAAGGCTGCTATCATAACTGTAACTGGCTAAGAATGAAGGGGAAAGAGAAAAGGTAAATAGAAACACTGCTTCAAAAACATACCTCGACTTGCTCTTCCGTTTCCTAGCGAGCTTCACCTCATCTGCTTCGGATGATGGACCTAAAATTGCTAAAGGACGGAAATCATTCAGAAAAATGCTAGGACGTTCTGACTCTCGATCAACAAAGTTACTAACAACAGTAGCTTTGCGCATCTCTCGAGCAGCTTTGAGCAGGTCAACTAGGTCAGGACATAAAACCTTCAATCTCCTGAGTCAGTGAAGAAAATATAGGTCAATAAGGCAAGAAACTTTAGCAATAGAGAATTATATTATACTATCCACACTCATTTAAATGCAAATTCATACTTTTTGCACTGACTATCAGTGCGTAGAGCCACATCAGCAGCAACCTTTGACCAGCAGTATCCGTGCTTGGAAATTGCTGCTTTCAGTCTTGAATCCTCTTCCGCAGTCCATGGACCCCTTTTCAGTCGAGGATCCAAACAATTGGCGTATCTGTAATACAAACACTTCAATGGTGATCTCAAGTCATCAATAAATACACACACACATACATATGTACCATTTCTTTTAATCTAAAGATAAGATTCATTACCTTTCCCTACACTGAGTTTGATTCCGCCCACGAACGAATTTAGCTATTTTACTCCATTTCGGCCCGAAGAGAAGGACACCTACTATTAAGCAGTAATCTTCCTCAGGAGTGAAGGCCCCTTTCCTCTCGGGACAGAGGGCTTTTTTCCATCTGAACAAAAATTGAAATAGTTAACTAACTGCAGAAGGTAAGTAAATAAATGCTCAACTTCAAACGTTAACTTGTAGGAGGACACAACACATTTCAACACCATCATAGCTGGCTGACTGTAAAAGATAATGCTATCAAAGTTTCTGCAGCATAATTAGGCATTTCTTTATATATTAAACTATGATATGAAGAGTAGCCCAGACTCCAGATTTGCAGGATTAAGCTTTGGATTGCAGTTAATGTACCCAAGTGGCAAATACTAAGTGAACTAGAAAGGTGTGGTCGTATGGTGGATTCCTCAAATAACAGCATACCAGCATTTGTAAATGAAATGCATGAAATTGGTGATAAAACATTAAAATTTAACTTTTCATTTGCTTTTCGACTCAGACTCCCACAGATAAGTTCCTTGCACATCCAAGATTGTAAAAAAACAACATTATATAGATGACCAACCTATTAGAGCATTGGGTTCCCGTCCGTCGTTCTAAAACAGAAGCTACAGACTGCCAGTTACTAACACCAAAAAGTGCTACAGCACAACAAAGTTGAGAATCTTCTTCCTCAGTCCATTCACTATATAACATTGAAGGATTTAAACTCCTTTGGTATCGTGCCAAACATTGAAATGGAGTCCTATTTGTGTTTAGTGATGCAGCAATATCAAACCAGTTCCTCCCGCCCCTTTCTTGGACTGCACTCAAGAGAAACTTGTCCTCTTCAGAAGACCATTGACTATGATTGATCAAGGGATCTTCACAATTTAACCACCTGTGGGCATTAACCATAATAAACTAGTGAAAATCAAGTATTGGAAGTTTGCAATACATACATGAAATAATAGGGAGTCATTGCATAGTTTATACTATATAAAATATGAGTGTCACAGACATCTGTGATGACAATCATCACAGACATATTAAGCACCACCATGTTAAAAAATGTCATGCGCAGTCCCACCTGCATAATTTGAGCTTGCACTATTTGAAATCCAAAAGAGGTAAACAGTCTGTGATGCTATCGTCATAGATGCCTGCAACACTTGAGAGGAAAGATGCTCTTCACAAAATGAAAAACATTAAATGATAGTTAAAAAACTGATTGGAAAGGACCAAGAACATAACAGAACATGCTGATGGAGCAAATAAATGAAACAAACACATGTACAATGCATATGCCATATATCAGTAGATGTTTTAAAATGATGGTCATGGGACAGCACACTAATATTTCATGTCTCAATCAGTTGTTTCATGGTTAAAAGGAATTACTGGAATCTACTAGTTAAACTAACAGATATTGCATATAAAATCTACTCAGATCATTCGCCAAATATTTAGTCTGAAAAAATTTAGATTCGCCGAGGCTTTCCTTCTCAAAGAAATATTCTGCAGTCCATCACACATAAATTACTATATCTCACGATATGGTTGACTCTTCATCTCATGGTACAGCAACACCACAGAGGTGAAATCGTGTTGTGTTAAAGCACAATGGATATATAGGGCATTGTATGACTAAATTCAAAGGATTTGAGTCCTACTAATTCTGGCTCAGCTATTTTTACAACACCACGGCATCTTGGTAACTTGGAGATATTTTTTGGTAAGAGTTTGAACCATTGACAACATTCATAACCCCAACATAGACATTTATAATAGGACAACTGCTTAGTCCATTTGTAAAGGCCATTAATTATTGTAGTGACCAAAGTGTACATGAATGATATTTAACATAATTACTACTACTTTTGTATCTTAAAAAAGATTATGCCTATCAGAATGTTTACTTCCCTCATTTCTTTCAACATTGTTGAACATTCTATTTCAGAGAAAACATTTGAAATCTAACCCATAAACCAGCATATTAAGCTTGTATAGTGAAATTATTTCAGAAACATACTAAGTCAACATAGTCCTCCTAGGCCACAATAGAGTCTGAAGAATATCACAATCAAGGTAAGATTGAAAAAAAAAAAGAAAATCTCTGGTGCGTAAGTGCTCCTCACACTATTTTCCACCAATCACAAAAGATCTAACAAAAAGCTTAGTCAATAATTAATACAGATATGTTTTCATCAATATCAGGAGGGCACATGAAACTAAAGCATCTGAATTTCTGGAAGAAAAATTGAAGTTTATAAGTTGAAAAGAACTCTACCTTGATTCACATTCTGCACCAGTACGACCAACAACATACATGGAAGCCAATCGATCCCAGTTCACTTTAGGCAGAAATTTTCTAATGTTCTCTGGCGTAATCTCAAGATCTTTGATAGATGCTAGTATGTCATCCAAGTCATTTGCATCTACAATCGGCCCCTCTGAACTGTCAAGGATGTAAAAAGATTAACGCAACAGGGGAAGCAAACAAAAAGATGAACAAAAAAGTTTTTAAGATATGAATCCATGTCTCTTGGTTTCTTATTTATTTTTCTCTAATAATAGTACTGCAAAAACATCAGCATCTATTATGCCAATTTTCTCACCTAATATGTAAGACCTCTCTTCAGAGTTTTTCTGTTTATAGACTTTAAATTTCTAATACATCAACTCGGATTTTGTTGTGCTCACAATAAGTTTATTACTTTACCTCCCTAACATCCCACAGTAAATAAAAAGCTTAACACCAAGATTCATCGGAGCGAATATTGGCAATAGCCTTTGGCCTACCGGTAGTTCCTTTCATTAAAAAAATAAGGTAAAACTGTAAGAGTATATGACATGGCTCAAATTCCTTTAGACCTGAACAATTCTATAAAATATAAAATTCTTGTGTTTTTTTGGGTAGACAAATTATTATATCAAAACAAACAATTATATTATATCATATCTACAGTTGGTTTATTTTAATGGGAAAGTCTAAGATGCAACTTGTGGCATGCATACAATGGGTGATGTGGCAGAATTATAGCCATTGATGTAATCCAATGGTATTTAATACTGAATAGGCAACCTGTTGAAGAGGCAAATTTCATATTTTTTTGAGAAATTAAAATTTGACCCCTTAAACTATGTGAAATTATAATATTGTCCAAAATATAAAATAACATTTTTTTGCCAAAGTCCTACTTTGTTCCTCAGGTTTGCTCAAAGTTTCATTTTGGTCCCTTAAATTTTTTTAGTTCTGTTTTAGTCCCTCAACTTTCCAAAACGTTCCATCGTTAGTGGCTGTGGAATGGATTTTGAATAAAGATATCCAGAAATGGGGAT
>QANZ01032608.1:0-15057 GCA_003254925.1 Chamaecrista fasciculata
TTATTTTAGGCCTTGAATTTATAATTATAATATTACCTTAATATTGTAATTAAATTCAAAATGCAATCTTGGAGAATCAAATTGAGAGATCAAATCTCCCAATGGGACCCACCAAGATGGCGCCATCCTCCTTAAATTATCCTTGGAATTTATTTAATCAAAAACTTCCTTATTTTTGATTCACCAAAGATATTTAAAGATACTCACCAAATCTTTTGAATTTCAAATCTCCATTTGAATTTCAAATATTAATTGAATTAAATAAAACATTTTTATTTAACACAAAAATATCCCAAAGAGGCGCCACCCTCTCCTATTTAATTAGGAATTTTATAATTCAATAATTTCCTAACTCTTAGGAACATTATCCAGAATTATTTTCCTAATATTTAAATTGCCTATAATTAATCTCATTAATTATATTCAATTATTAATATTTAAATTTGTCCCACAAATCTAAATATGTCATCTGTAGATTAATTAAGACCAGACCTAATGTCCCAGACATTTCCTCTGTGTCTTAAATCGTGTCACTCGCGTGACCCACGAATTAACCCTAATTCGTGTCCCACTCGAATGGTGATCAGTTCCTGCTCGTGTGTGACCCAGCAGGCCCCACGTGAAGTTGGCAGTAGGGCATCCCCATGACCTACAAGTTGTGAGCGGACTATAGCAAGCCATCACAACTACCCAAGATTCGTGAGTTATCGTTCGGTAACCGGAAGAACGACTTAACCTCAGTACCTCCGTGTACGTGATCCGTTTGTCCTACGATATCTTGTTCATGGACTAGGCACAGGTATGTCATCCATAATCCAAACCTCAACTTTCTCGATTCCTTGAGTAAGTCCCAAATTCCCGCGTGGCCACGCATTTCCCTGGACAGACTCATCGAGGGCGCCAGTTAGATATCTCTCAAATTAATGAGGGACAAAATCCCATTTTGGCCAATCCACATTCCACTGCAGAGCAATCAACCAGCCCCGTACTCAGCCCGTATAACTACCCTGTTACGGGCAGCGTTAGACTAAGCCAAAGACTGACAACTGCAACGCTGGAATAGTCATTGACCTCAGGTCAAAGGCATCGCTACAGGCGTACTAGGAGAGACTAGCTGATGACTAAACCCATGCAGGACTCTCCGGGTCAGTCCAGCAATTCGTAACCACCTTACGTAATTGCACCATGACTCTCGTCCCAGCATCTAGTGCGTGCATCTCATGCACCGAGGTCATGCTGGTCTTAGTTCATTTTTGCTCCCACAAAAATAATCGACCAGGGACAATTTTAGATTAATTATCTCATAATTAATCATGGACGTTATCATAGTAAACATGAAAATGATATGACAACACATTAATTTATCTTCCATAAATTAATAATATGTTAACAACATATTTATCAAATAAAATGATTGGCCCTAGGGCACAATCTCCAACAGTAAGTGTGTCCATTTTCCAGTTTATCATTGGCGCCGTCCGTGGGGATCTCACGCCGTGTGTCCTTCAACACGTGCTCCTCACCATCTTTTCCATATGTGAGCCCTAGCGCTCGCCTTTCTTGCTTTTTATCAAAAGCTAACTCACCGACGTTTATCTTGTTGAACTAGGTGAACCATATCTTGCTATGGCCATCATCGAGGACTCCCCCCATGATCACTTTCTGGAGGACGACCCCTCGAACTCCCAGGAGCACGCCCCGGGGACTCAGGAGGGCCTTGCACAGGAGGAACACCGGGACCAGGGACCCTCTCGAACTGCACCACCTGTGACCCAGACGGGCGCCACGGGACAGACATTCGAAGCCCAAGACATTATGTCCATCTTCCGTGGGATGATGAAAGATCAGACGGACGCCCTCCGCCGTGAGTTTCAGAATCTCTCCATTCACAACACTCCCACTGGGACGCCCTAGGGATCCATTCCGGCCCGCCGCCACAAATAACGGGTTCTGCTCAGAACATCTCGGCCGCCGCAGGCTTCGAGGACGAGCCAGGCACCTTCAGCCCTCAGAAGGGGCCTTTTGCGCTGTCCATTCAACGCGACATCCTTCCACAAGGCTTTAAAATGCCCGTGAAGATTACACCATATGAGCCCGCCGAGGATCCAAACTTGCATATGAAGGCATTCAACGCCGCTCTCCAGCTGGCGTCCATCACCGAAGGGAAAAAATGCAAGATGTTCCCGACCACTCTTGGCCCGGAGGGCCTTCATTGGTACGCCCGCCTCCCGAATTACTCCATTAGTACCTTTGAGGAGTTGGACGCCGCCTTCCTCAAACGATTTGCTACGAGTATCATCTATAAAAAGCCATCGACTGTGATGGCGGACCTGATCCAGGGTTCCAGCGAGAGTCTCCGGGACTTCCTCAAGCGTTTCTCCGAGCGCTGCCACGAGGTCGAGGACTTGGAGGATAGTGTGGCCATCAACGCCTTTAAACAGGGACTCCGCCCCGGTAATTTCTCCAACGAGTTGGCGCTGGCCAACCCAAAGACGCTTTAATCATTGCTCAAGCAAGTCAGCGAGTTTATTGTTAAGGAGGACAACCAGTTCGACTCCAAGAGCCGCTTCAACAAGATGAAAGACACTCAGAACGGTTAGTCTAACGGCCGGAACCAAAACGGAAACGAAAACGGAAAATGGAAGAGGCACGATCGCCTTTCCAATTCATCCCAAGGTTCATCACGCCCGCCCTTCACGGGCAAATTTCCAACCTACCATATTCTCACTGTTTCCAAATCAGAAATATGGCGCGCCTGCTGTACGCTCGATATCTTCCCTATAGCGAAGCCTCTCCCTGTTAAGCCTGGTCGCCCAAGAGATACCAGCAAGCATTGCAGATATCACAACGGCTACGGCCACACCACTGACGAGTGCATCTCCCTAAAAGATGCCATTGAGCAGCTTATCCGTGACGGCCACCTGGCCGAGTATAAGCAGAAGAAGAGACCAGAGTTTGACAGGGACGCCTCTCAGCCTAAAAATAGGAAGATCGCCCAGGACGGGAGCGGCAGTACCAAACAGAGTGAAGCGCCCGCCAGGAGTGTGATCAACACCATCTCTGGTGGAATTCACAGGCATAAGACGCCCCACAATCGCAAAACCATCATGCAGTTGATCATGTGCATGCACTACACCAACAAGCGCTCCCACGAGGACATCCACGCGCCAATCACTTTCACCTCTGATGAGCTGATGCCCGTCGAGTATGACGAGCCCATGGTCATCACGGCACGCATTGGCGAGATTGACGTGCGAAGAATCTTAGTGGACCAAGGCTCATCTTCAGATATCCTGTACTTCCATGCATTTGAACATCTGGGCATCCCTCTAGGCGCCCTGAAGCCTTTCCACGAACCACTGATCGGCTTCGCAAGGACTAGGACGCCCGCCGAAGGAGTCCTGGAAGCCAAGCTGACGCTAGAGGGAGATGGAACTCCCCCTAGAACATCCGCCATCTATGCTAGCTTTATCGTTGTGGCCGCCCCATCCGCATACAACGCCATCCTCGGACGCTCAAGTCTGAATGCTTTCCGAGCCGTGATCTCCACCGCTCATTTACTGATGAAATTTCCAACTCGGTGGGGGACAGCAAGTCTCTGAGGCGACCAGCTGGAGGGGCGCCTATGCTACGCAACAAGCTTGGCCCGGGTCACAATTGACCTTGGCTGCCAGACCGACCCGTTTATGGAAAGAAAACCGGACTCCCCTCCCCCGGAGCCCGCTGGAGAGGATGAAGACACAAGCGCAACTACAGAAATAACGGACCTATGTGATGAGGTAGACCACACCACTGGCTGACGCCTCTTAGATCTGTAGCTAACTCTAAATGCGTGGACTAGCCGCCTGGCCTTAAGATTAGTTGCAATCTTCCCTTTTCACGTTTGTTATGTTCTTTTATGTTAGTTTTTCTTTCCCTAAAATGCTTGAGGCCCAACTTTACCATCTCTATGTACGCTCCGACCTACCCATGGCGGACAAAGTTGTTTACTTAATGAAATATCATTTCCCTTTACAACTTTTGCACACGTCTTACTTACGCATATCTCATCTTACGTTTTAGGTAGAGGGCCAACTGTTGGAGATTGTGCCCTAGGGCCAATCATTTTATTTGATAAATATGTTGTGAACATATTATTAACCACTTGCCCTCACGTTAATGCAATTATAACGTTTCACTGCCCTCACACGACTTGTGTATTGCTTCTTCTTATTTCAATTACGTTAATTTAGGCGCAGTCTATTCTAAACCACTTGCAACATGTAAGTTATTAGTGACGCTCCGATGAAGAGCTTGAAAGTAGGAGGGACGCCTCCAAACTCTTTCTTTCAGGTGCCACGCGCGCCCATGAGCCGAGAAGTTGCTCATACGCCATGCTGGACCATTAACTCATGGCTAGCTAGCCCCTCTATTCGATCACCAACAAAGTTGGGCGGACACACATACATATAAACATTTGTGCAAATAAAACAAACATCTCAAGCAGATAAAGCAACACATAGCATGCATGCAAAACGCATTCATCAAAATATAGGCGTTAAGGCCCAGCAAATCATCAGGCCGCACGGCTAGAACATCCAACAATTCAAAGGGCACAACCGCCCGCAATTATCCAACCAAGGGCACACACGCCCTATCCAAATTCAAAACAAAAAAAGGGAACACACCCCCAACAAAACTTTTTACAAACGGACGACTCAGTCATCCGAAATCACTGTGGTTTTGGCCACCTCCAGGTCATGGTCGCCGCTGCCTTCCCTCCCCTCGCTGTCCTCGACCACGGCCGGATTCTCGACGTCTGCCTGGTTGCCCGCCGTGCTCAACACGTCCGTCGGAGGCACATACCCTGGATCCCCAGGCCTGAGTCGCGACCGCCCCTCTGCCAACTCATAGGCATGAATAGTCCAGTCAGCTGGCCTATCTGCCATCGACGAGCCCGACTCATCATTATCCGCGCGCATCCGTATCTCATAGCCGCCCTGCCCTTCCGGCAGCACCTCATGTGTGTAGTCGATGCCCGCCTCATTCAACCCGAGATTCAGCAAACTTAACTGCTTCCGGCAATTCTCGAAGCTACGAGCGGATGCGTTGACATAATACCAGTACCAGTGTGATCGCTCGTCCCGGCATGCCCGTTCTATTCTCTGAGCCTCTCTCGCTTAATAAGCCTCAAGCTCTTCTCGAGCGGCCGTCGCATCCCCCCACTGTGCCGCTGCCTCCCGCACAGCCTCGGCCGCCTCTTGGTCTGCCTTCTTCCTTCTCTCCCTTTCTTTTTTCTTCTCCTCTTCCAGCTTCTTCACAAGCGCCCTCTGAGCTTGGGCGTCCGCTTGGGCCTTGTCCCTAGCAGCTTCTAGTGCTTTCTTCTCTTCAACACCCTCGGCCGCTCTCGCCTCCGCCCTCAAATGTGCGACCTCCCGCGCCAAGTTGTGCGTCAGCGTCTGTGAGGTTATTCGGAAATCCCGGCGCAAAACGCAGCGGAAGCAAAATACAAAAAAAAAATTTTCAGCGCTAGGGCCAAGATTTCCCGAACGGATCCACTAGTTGAATTTAAAACCTGTTAAGATAGTGGTATACCTCACGAGTTCCAATCGGTTTGGTTGTACGGGACGCTTCCTAGAAGTCCACGTGACGCGTCCTTCCTCCGCCGGTGATCGACACGAACAGTTTTCCGGGCACCAAGGTTAGCCTTCTGTTCTTTTCTCCAAAAGAACCAGGGACCAAATCTACAGTGTTTTGAATTCAAGAACTCCTTCTTGAATCAAAAGGCAAAAGTGGCGCAAGGAGCAGGAAAGAACAAAACTCCTTTTGTTTTCCTACTCTCAAAACCCTAGTTGTTGAACCAGGCGAATTCTCTCTAACTCCTTAGGAAATTCGACCTTTTCTCTCTCTAGGACTAAAGTGGCAATTTTTCTCTCTCTCTACAAGGAGGAAGACAAAATCACAAATGAGCTAGGGTTAGGGGCAAGTCGACTTGCTCCCCCTTTTTAATTACAATTTTGGGGATTTTAAGAATTCTAAAATCATGATATTACAATAATATCATAATTTTAGGACTTGAATTTCTAATTAAAATATTGCTTAATATTTCAATTCAAATTCAAATTGCAATCTTGGAGAATCAAATGGAAGATCAAATCTTCCCTGGGTCCCACAAGATGCAATGCGCCATCCTCCTCAAAATTCTATGGAATTTTATAATTCAAAACATTCCTAACAATTAGGAAATCATAATCTTCCAAGATTCTGAGTTAAGATATCACCCAATATCTTTGATTCAAATCTTTTGACATTTCCATCAAATCTTTTGAATTCAAACTCATGACTTTAAATAATAAAACAATTTTATTAATCTAAAATCATGCAATAAGGCGCCACCCTCAAACCAATATTAGAGAATTTAATAAATCAATAATCTCCTAACTTTTTAGGAACCTTATCTGATTTATTATTCCCTAATATTATAATTGCAAATAATTAATCCCATTAAATATTTAACAATTATTATATTTAAACTGTTGGGAAATCCCCAGGGAAACACGCAGCGGAAGAAACGCAAATTAAAAAAAAACTTGCGCCCCCGAGGAAAACCCACCCTGAGATCCGCTAGCTGAATTTAAAACCAGATACGAAAAGTGTTATACCTCAGGCTTTCAATCGGATTGGTGATACTGGTGAGTCTAGAAGTCTGTCTCTACGTCCTTCCCCTACCGGTGATCCACACGAACAGTTTCCCGAACACGAGGTGCTAGCCTCCACGCCTCTTTCTCCAAAGAGACTCGGGATCCAATCTACAGATTCTGAATTCAGGAACTCCTTCTCTGAACTCTGGTGAATGGCGCCACAGATCAACAACCAGCAACAAAACTCCTTTTGTTCTATTGTTGTCTTCAAACCCGTAGAACCCACAACTTTCGATAACTCTTCTAACTCCTTAGAAGAAAATCAACTTCTCTCCTAAGGAAGGTGGGTGTCGAAATTTTCTCTCTCTACAAGGAGGAATTCGACTTCTCTCTCAAAGTGAGCTAGGGTTTCAGAATGTGCAAGGCATAAACTCTCTTAGAGCTAGGCGACTTTTGCAGGCTTATATTTACTAAAATTACACTAATTTTATAAATATAAAATCTATGATATTCTCATAATATCATATTTTAGGCTTTGAATATCTAATTAAAATATTCCTAGAATATCTTAATTCAAATTCAAATCACCAATTTAGAGAATCAAATGGGAGATCAAATCTCCCAATGGGACCCACTAAATTAGGCGCCTATTAGCTCTCATTTTAGGGAATTTTATAAATCAAAAATAACTCCTAAAATTAAGGAAGTCATAACCAACTTATATTATCCCAAGGTTTTTGAATTAAAATATTACAATAATATCTTTAATTCAAATTTTGAATTCTGAATTTAGATTCATTATTGAATTAAAATATTACCCCAATATCTTAATTCAAATCTAGAATCTCAAATTCAAATTCAAATTCATGACTTAATTAATAAAACATTTTTATTAATTAAATCCCCATAAAATGAGGCGCCACCCTCAACTAAATATTAGGGAATTTTATAAATCAATAATCTCCTAACTTTTAGGAATTATTTAATTTATTATTTCCCAATATTTAAATTGCAAATAATTAATCTCTATTAATTATTTACCAATTATTTAAACATGTAGAAAATTTAAGACAAGACATAATGTCCCAGACATTTCCTCTGTGTCTTAAATTAGGCCACGGAGTGACCCACGAATTACCCTAATTCGTGTCCCTTAAAAGGTGTGTTCTAATCCTGCTCGTGTGTGACCCAGCAGGCCCCACGTGAAGTTGGCAGTAGGTCATCCCTATGTCCTACAAGTCGTGAGCGGACTCTAGCAAGCCATCGCGACTACCCAAAACACGTGAGTGAATCGATCGTTACCAGAACCGATTTTAACCTTCGTACCTCCTAGGCACCGACCCTATTGTTCTGCGATATCTTGGTCATGGATCAGGCACGGGAAAGTCATCCATGATCCAAACCTTTACTTTCTCGATTCCTTGAGTAAGTCCCAATTTATTGAGTGGCCACTCCTTTTTCCTGGACAGACTCATCGAGGGCGCCAGTAAGATATCTCCCAATTTAATGGGGAACAAAATCCCAGTCTTGGTCAGTCCACATTCCTCAGCACGGCAATCAACCAGACCCGTACTTAGCCCTTATGGCTACCCTGCTACGGGCAACGTTAGACTAAGCCAAAGTCTGACAACTGCAACGCCGGAATAATGATGACCTCAGGTCTAAGGCGTCGTGACAGGCGTACAAGAGAGGCAAGCTGATGACTAAACCCATGCAGGACTCTCCGGGTCAGTCCAGCAACTCGTAACCCCTTACGTAATTGCACCATGACTCTCGTTCCAGCATCTAGTGCGTGCATCCCTATGCACCGAGGTCATGCTGATCTTAGTTCATTTTCGCTCCCACGAAAACAATCGATCAGGGACAGATTTAGATTAATTATCTTATAATTAATCATGGACGTAATCACAGTAAACATGCTAATAATGTGAAAACCATTAATTTATCTCTATAAATTAATCCATATGTTCATAACATATATAAAAAAGGATTGGCCCTAGGGCACAATTCCTATCAGACTCCCACTTGCACTAGGGTACAATCATTAATCTAGCTGTTCCTACTCCTAGGTACACTGATCAATGCGTCTTATCCCCATTGACGATACATGTCTCTCATGTATGACCCTTGCAAGCGGCTTTGTTAGAGGATCAGCAACATTATCCTCTCCTGCTACTTTGCAAATCTTCACATCACCTCTGTCAATCATCTCTCTGACGAGGTGAAAACGTCTGAGTATATGTTTGGTCCTCTGGTGGGACCGTGGCTCCTTGGCTTGCGCAATAGCTCCACTATTGTCGCAATACAGGGTAATGGGATCAGTTATGGTCGGAACCACACCAAGCTCGGAGATGAACTTCCTGATCCACACAGCCTCCTTTGCCGCATCCGATGCTGCAATATACTCGGACTCCGTTGTAGAATCGGCAATCGTGCTCTGCTTGGAACTCTTCCAACTCACGCTGCCACCGTTCAGGAGAAACACATATCCAGACTGCGATTTAAAGTCATCTTGGTCGGTTTGGAAACTAGCATCTGTGTAACCCCTTACACATAGCTCTTCATCAGTTCCACCGTAAACCAAGAACTCATCCTTAGTCCTTCTTAAGTACTTAAGGATATTCTTGACAGCGATCCAATGATCCTCACCAGGGTCTTGTTGGAATCGGCTTGTCATACTCAGGGCAAACGACACATCGGGTCGAGTACATAGCATGGCATACATGATGGATCCTATGGCCGAGGCATAGGGGATCCCACTCATGCGACCTCGCTCAACAAGTGTCCTCGGACACTGTTTCTTGCTTAGGGTCAGCCCATGATTCATCGGAATGAATCCCTTCTTGGAATCTTGCATACTGAACCTCTTCAGTACCTTATCCAAGTACGTGCTTTGACTCAACCCAAGAAGCCTACGAGATCTATCCCTATAGATCTTGATTCCTAGAATATAGGCGGCTTCTCCTAGGTCCTTCATTGAGAAGGATTTTCCCAACCAAGATTTTACAATCTCTAAAGTTGAGATATCATTCCCAATGAGTAGTATGTCATCGACATACAGTACCAAGAACACAATCGTGCTCCCACTAACCTTCTTGTAAACACAAGGTTCGTCAGGGTTTTGTAGGAAGCCAAACTCTTTGACGACCTCATCAAAACGATGATTCCAACTCCTGGATGCTTGCTTCAATCCATAAATGGATCTCTGAAGCTTGCACACCTTGTCTGGTGCCTCAGGACATTCAAACCCCTCGGGTTGTATCATATACACATCCTCGGGCAGCCTTCCGTTAAGGAATGCTGTTTTGACATCCATTTGCCATATCTCATAGTCATAATATGCAGCTATGGCAAGGAGGATCCATATGGATTTCGCCATTGCAACAGGCGAAAACGTTTCGTCATAGTCTATACCATGACGTTGCGTAAATCCTTTTGCAACTAGCCTCGCCTTGAAGACGGTGACGTTGCCTTCCATGTCGGTTTTCTCCTTGAAAACCCACTTGCACCCTACGGGTTTTACCCCTTCAGGTGGAGTGACCAAGTTCCAAACTTGGTTGTCGTAGATGGACTGCATCTCAGCCTTCATGGCTTCAACCCATTTTTCTGAGTTGGGATCTACGATGGCCTCTTGATAGGTGGTGGGTTCACCACGCTCCGTGAGCAACACATCCTTGTTTTCAGTCACGAGAAATCCATAGTATCTCTCTGGCTGGAAACGTGTTCTATCAGACCTTCGTGGTCCTTGTGTTTGTGGAGGAGCTTCCACAACCTCTTGTGGAACTTCTCCAGTTTCCGTCTGCGCCTCTGGCGTGTCTTGTGGAGCTTGAACTTCTTCAAGCTCTATCTTACTCCCACTGTTTCTCTTGGAAACAAGGTCCTTCTCTAAGAAGAATCCATTCCTGACCCCAAACACTTTGTTGTCAGTTGGGCAGTAGACGTAATACCCTTTCTTCTCTTTAGGGTATCCCACAAATAGACACTTGAGGGATTTGGGAGACAGTTTATCGTTAGCCTGCTGTTTAACATAAACCTCACATCCCCAAACCTTGAGGTAAGACAAATCGGGACTCTTCCCTTTCCATATCTCATATGGTGTCTTCTCACGGATTTAGACGGAACACGGTTAAGTGTGAGCGCGGCAGCTTCTAAAGCATACCCCCAGAAGGATGGCGGAAGATCGGTCTGACTCATCATAGATCGAACCATATCCAATAGGGTTCGATTCCTCCTCTCAGACACACCATTCCACTGTGGTGTTCCAGGGGGAGTCAGTTGTGAAACTATTCCACAACTACTAAGATGATCAGTGAATTCTTGACTCAAATATTCCCCTCCTCGATCAGATCGAAGGATCTTTATTTTCTTGTCAAGCTATTTCTCAACTTCATTTTGAAATCTTTTGAACATTTCAAAAGACTCTGACTTGTGCTCATCAAGTAGATATACCACCTATGGCCTGCACACTTAAGGGTCCACATACATCACTATGTATGATTCCCAAAAGGTCAGATGCCCTTTCACTTTGGCCAGTGAAAGGCGCTTTTGTCATCTTGCCAAGTAAACAGGATTCGCAAGCATCATATGATTCAAAATCAAATGATCTTAGAAGTCCAACTCTATGGAGCTTCTCAAGGCGTCTCTCATTTATATGACCAAGGCGACAGTGCCAAAGGTACGTAGGATTAGGTTCGCCAACCTTAGTCCTTTTGGTATCAATGTTATAGATATTATTATGTCTTTGTTTCAATTCTAAGATATAGTGGTTATCATGCAGATCTCCATAAGCATATAACACATTATCCTTGTAAATTGAACACCTTCCATTACCATTCATACAAATAAAACCTTCCTTATCCAAAAAAGAAAGTGATATAATGTTTGAACTTAAACATGGAACGTAATAACAATTATTCAAAGACAGAATAAGCCCAGTGGGCAAAACTAGCTCGTTTGTCCCTACAGCAACAGCAGCAACCATTGCTCCATTGCCCACACGTAGGTCCACCTCGCCTCGGCTCAGCTTTCTACTTCTTCTCAACCCCTGCACATTAGTACAAATGTGAGAACCACAAGCAGTATCCAATACCCAAGTGGTAGGAGTAGACAAGTGAACGCCTATAACAAAGATACCTGAAGTAGAAGCCTCATTCTTCTTCTTCTTCAGATCTTCCATGTACAGCTTACAATTTCTTCTCCAGTGACCCGGCTTCTGGCAGAAGAAACAAACTGCATCCTTTGAGGTCTTTGCCTTCTTGGCAGGAGGTGGCTTAGGTCTTGCTGCAGGCTTGGTCCCACCAACCTCAGCATCTCCTTTCCTCTTTCCTTTGCCCTTCCCCTTTCCCTTGTTCTGAACTAGTAAGACAGTGCTAGGCCCCTTCTTAATAGATGCCTCAGCAGTCTTTAGCATCCCATGCAGTTCAGACACTGATTTCTCCATGCCATTCATATTGAAGTTTAAGACGAACTGGTCATAACTTCTGGGCAGCGAATGCAGGATCAAATCCGTCGCTAGCTCTGGCAAAATGGGAAATCCCAGCCTAGCAAGGTGATCTATGTGCCCCTGCATCTTCAAGACGTGGGCACTCGCAGATCCACCTTCTGCCATCTTCCAAGAGTAGAGAGCTTTAGAAGTCTCAAACCTCTCTTGCCTTGCCTGTACTGGGAACATTTCCTAGAGATGCGTTATCATCTCATATGCCCCTTTGTTCTCCAAGTTCTTTTGAATCTCGGGAACCATGGTAACGAGCATAAGACAGGCAACGTCCACAGAGTCACTCTGATGCTTCTCATAAGCATCCTTCTGAGCTCTTGGAGCATTGGCAGCAGGCTGTTCAGGGATGGGGTTGTCTAGGACATAGAGCTTTCTCTCTTGGGTGAGAACAATTCTCACATTCCGGTACCAATCGAGAAAGTTAGTCCCAGTCAACTTGTCCTTCTCAAGAACAGATCGCAGTGATAGTGAGGGAACGTTTGTTGCCATTTGATTCTACAATTCAGAATTTGCAAAGTTTAATTAGCAGGAAAAATAGAATATCCACCATTTTATAAAACCCAGTAAAATTTATTATTAGTGGCTAAGACCCATATTTCACTAAAGTCTACCGTCGCTGAGGGCGATCATGCATCCTTTAGCTATTTAGGTAGGTAACTCCTTACCAATCACATCTCTATGTGACTCTTAGATCTTTATGGGACATTATCATCATATGATACGGCATGTTTATCCCATCTAATGCCTTGAGGCCCAAAACCGTTTTGATAGCCCCATTAAGTCACACAATAAAACTCGTGAATGGCAAGGCCCAAACGACGAGGCCGAAGCCCAGCCCCATATCATCAACAGCGTCACTTAAACACGTGTCGCTGAGGGCGATTACCGCATTTAATGACCCAAGATTTCAATGGGCGTCGAACTGAAAACCCCCATTCACCCGTGTGTCCTCGAGGTCAAGGCAGATACGTGTCGCTGAGGGCGATCACCGCTCCACGATGAACAAGATTTTCCACAGGGTGTTTTATTGATGGCATTAAAACTTAAGATTTTCTAAAAGGGTTTCATTTTTGAAAAAGTTCCGTTTTAAAGTTTAATTTTAAAACTCCTTTTAAAATTAAACGAGTCATGCCACATGTTTATTCCCCAAGTGTATCACATACACATAAACATGTGCACAGATTATGCATCATATGCAAAATCCCATGCTCGTATCGCATACGAATACATATATATATATGGCGCCAAAAGGGGGGTAAATTGCATGTTAAAATCGCATCCTAAACATACATCTAGCGCTTTGTATCACATACAAACCTAAATGCAAACTGACATACATTGTGTTTAGATATGGCTCACCTATCCTAATAATTCTCCCAAGCCAATGAGAGAATTTTTCTAAAAAGAAAAACGTAAAATTACAAGAGAGTAAACCCCAGTTACATTGAGGTATAAACTGAAAAGTAAAATTACATCGGATAGAGGGAGACGACACGCAGGCCGTATACACCATAAACCTAGAGCCATATCCAACACCACACAATTACATATATGAACACTTCATACAATCATGTCAAACACAATATATATCCAACACATAGCAATAACATGCCTTTTCTTGAATTTAGGCCAATTATCAATAATTATAAAATTCAGGAATCACATTCCAAAATTTTAATTATTGACCCAAAAATTTTAAAATTCATAATTTTATACAAATTTTTAGTCACCCACATAATATTATGATTAAAACACTTTTAACCATAATTATATGGGAATTTCGACTTTGGCCTATAATTACAAGAAAAATTCGAAATCAATCATATTGACTTCCTTATGTATCACATACATAATTTTGCACCTTATCTTGTAGATTCAGTTTTTAGAAAAACATTCGGTGGATTTTTTTTGTAAGACCAATACAAGATTGAAAAAGGTAAAACACGCCAAGCATACATCACATGCACACCAAAATGATTTTAAATTCAAAGACTAGCGTGGCTCTGATACCACTGTTGGGAAATCCCCAGGGAAACACGCAGCGGAAGAAACGCAAATTAAAAAAAAAAATTGCGCCCCCGAGGAAAACCCACCCTGAGATCCGCTAGCTGAATTTAAAACCAGATACGAAAAGTGTTATACCTCAGGCTTTCAATCGGATTGGTGATACTGGTGAGTCTAGAAGTCCGTCTCTACGTCCTTCCTCTACCGGTGATCCACACGAACAGTTTCCCGAACACGAGGTGCTAGCCTCCACGCCTCTTTCTCCAAAGAGACTCGGGATCCAATCTACAGATTCTGAATTCAGGAACTCCTTCTCTGAACTCTGGTGAATGGCGCCACAGATCAACAATCAGCAACAAAACTCCTTTTGTTCTATTGTTGTCTTCAAACCCGTAGAACCCACAACTTTCGATAACTCTTCTAACTCCTTAGAAGAAAATCGACTTCTCTCCTAAGGAAGGTGGGTGTCGAAATTTTCTCTCTCTACAAGGAGGAATTCGACTTCTCTCTCAAAGTGAGCTAGGGTTTCAGAATGTGCAAGGCATAAACTCTCTTAGAGCTAGGCGACTTTTACAGGCTTATATTTACTAAAATTACACTAATTTTATAAATATAAAATCTATGATATTCTCATAATATCATATTTTAGGCTTTGAATATCTAATTAAAATATTTCTAGAATATCTTAATTCAAATTCAAAACACCAATTTAGAGAATCAAATGGGAGATCAAATCTCCCAATGGGACCCACTAAATTAGGCGCCTATTAGCTCTCATTTTAGGGAATTTTATAAATCAAAAATAACTCCTAAAATTAAGGAAGTCATAACCAATTTATATTATCCCAAGGTTTTTGAATTAAAATATTACAATAATATTTCAAATTCAAATTTTGAATTCTGAATTTAGATTTATTATTGAATTAAAATATTACCCCA
>QANZ01032608.1:15862-29859 GCA_003254925.1 Chamaecrista fasciculata
AGCATCGCATGCGTGCATCCCTATGCACTGAGGTCATGCTGATCTTAGTTCATTTTCGCTCCCACGAAAATAATCGATCAGGGACAGGTTTAGATTAATTATCGTATAATTAATCATGGATGTAATCACAGTAAACATGCTAATAATGTGAAAACCATTAATTTATCTCTATAAATTAATCCATATGTTCATAACATATACAGAAAAGGATTGGCCCTAGGGCACAATTCCTATCATAAACTTTCCTACAAATTTAAATATATCACAACTGTAGATTATTTAAGACAATACTTAATGTCCCAAACATTTTGCTATGTCTTAAATTGTGTCACCGGAGTGACCCACGAATTAACCCTAATTCGTGTCCCTCTATGCGATGTCCTGATCGTGCTCATGTGTGACCCAGCAGGCTTTACGTAAAGTTGGCAGCAAGCCATCTCTATGACTTACAAGTCGTGAGCGGACTCTAGCAAGCCATCACGACTACCCAAAATACGTGAGTTATCATTTTTACCAAAACCGACTTAACCTTAGTACTTCCTTGTCATAGACCCTATTGTCCTATGATATCTTGGTCGTGGATTAGGCACAGGAACGTCATCCATAATCCAAACCACAACTTTCTCGATCTTCTTGAGTAAGTCCCAATATACTGAGTGGTCACTCTTTTCCTTGGACAGACTCATCGAGGGCGCCAGTTAGATATCTCTCATTTAATGAGGGACAAAATCCCATCTTGGCCAATCCACATTCCTCAGCACGACAATCAACCAAACCCGTACCTAGCCCTTATAGCTACCCTGCTACGGGCAACGTTAGACTAAGCCAAAGTCTGACAACTGCAACGCCGGAATAATGATGACCTCAGGTCTAAGGCGTCGTGACAGGCGTACAGGAGAGGCAAGCTGATGACTAAACCCATGCAGGACTCTCCGGGTCAGTCCAGCAATTTGTAATCGTTTACATAATTGCACCATGACTCTCGTTCCAGCATCTAGTGCATGCATCTCTATGCACCGAGGTCATGCTGGTCTTAGTTCATTTTCGCTCCCACGAAAACAATCGACCAGGGACAAATTTAGATTAATTATCACATAATTAATCAAGGACGCTATCATAGTAAACATGCTAATTATGATAACAAAATAATTTCTCTATAAATTAATCCAAATGTTCATAACATTTTACATAAAATGATTGGCTCTAGGGCACAATCTCCAACAGAGGCATGGGCAGCCGCAGCGGCCACCATGCTATGGGCTGCCGCATATTCATCCGGCGGACACCTGAACGCATCTGCCACCACCAGGTGGTCGTGCCACTCATAGGTACCCGAGGAGTACAGGGATTGGATAGAGGCCACACCAAAGAACCGCCCCCCATTTGGGTTTGAGGGCAAGTAAGGGAACGGCGCCTCTCCGTTTTCATCCACCCTCCGCTCATCAGACATGTGCAGTCGAGGGTTCGGCAAACCATCCCCATCTGGGCTGCTGTTCTTGATGAAGAGGCCAAACTCTTCCTCCGACCAGTGTATGAACATGCCCACCGGCTCGGGTCCATTGGTACGCGCTTTTTTGGAGGACGGACCCTCTTTTGATGCCATGTCCGCCTTTCCCTTGCACTTGTCAACAGCCTTTTTCCCCTTATCCAACGGGGAAGCCTCAGCCTTGGCTGTGCTGTCAGCCTTCTGCATCCCACCGAGCGCAAGCACCGGTGGACCAGTCCTCCTCTTGGCCGGGCTTGCCGACGGCGACCCACCCAACCTCCCGGCTGCCGCTCCACCGTATTGCGTTAGCGCGCGGGACGATGCAGCCCCCGAAGCCCTCTGGCCAACATCGGGCGCCAATTGAGAAACGGAAGGAGCACGCACCCGAGCTGGTGCAGAAGTTTGTGCCGGCGCTTGGGCCGCCTCAGCTGGGTCGGTCGTCCTCTTCTTCGCCCCGGTCAAAGCTGCAAAACAAACAACACACACAATGGTTATAATCCACCCAAGCACCTACAACTCTGTATCAATTAGAGAATTAAACAATATATTACATGTTTGCTCATAAATCCGGTAAAACGAGCTAAGGCGCCTATCCTCCCGATGCTCCTCATCGCTGAGATGCCCCCGCTTTATCGGGCTCGCCCTAGTCTTGGCATCCGACCACCCCACAGGAAAGAGCGGACGGTCATCCTTCTCTCTTACCCACCAGGGGCGCTTACACCCGTTCTGAACAACGGGAAAGTATCTATCCTTCCAATTTTTCCAGTTATTGACGCCCACTGGAAATCCACTCAGACTACCCCCCTTCCTCTGTATTTTCACACGCCCGGCGTCCTCAGGCTTTACAGAGAACCAATATAAGAACAATCTCACTGTGAGCTCCACGCCCACTAACTAGGCTGCGTACTGCAGATACCTCAGGCTCCGCCAGCTGTTCGCCATCAGCTGCGCCGGGCTGCAATTGAGGTGATTCAGCACATCGACCTCAAAGTCGGTAAACGGAAAATCAACGCCACACTCTCGTAGCATGATCTCGTTCACAAGAAACCCCCACCGGTGGGTCCACCCAAGCGAAATGTCACCATCCCAGGCGCCCACAGCCATACCGCTTCCCTCCCTACCAGACCCCGGCCCAATGTACGTGTTTTGA
The DNA here is from genome assembly GCA_003254925.1 of Chamaecrista fasciculata. Lineage (NCBI taxonomy): Eukaryota > Viridiplantae > Streptophyta > Magnoliopsida > Fabales > Fabaceae > Chamaecrista > Chamaecrista fasciculata. The sequence continues at coordinate 18,499 of QANZ01032608.1, forward strand.
GCTGACTCCAGCTCAACATCATCATTGAATCTCGATGGCTCTGCTGGCGGCCCGTCGGTCGCCCTAACGTCAGGGTTTCCCCACCCTTCAGCTGCGTCCGACATAACTAGCTCTCGAGCCATGATCAATCTCTCCCCTTCGGCCGCCGACCTACACAGGTTACCCCGTTGGCTCGCCCAATACTCTGGCCGGCTCTTCCTCCGGACCATCCGAGATCTCCAACACCAGCTCCTCTTCGGTCGTCTCCGACATAACTATAGGCTTATATATAACTAAGTCCCAGCAACCCCTGTATGCGCTTGCCACTTCCTCACTGTGTGCCCGTGCGCCCCTTGCGATGTACGTCCGCCTAGCTAGCAACTCGGTCGCCCTTCGTACAACTTCGTCTAACGAGCGGCGCACCACCTCTATATCCACTGAGCTACTCTCCTATGTGGTCAAACTACTAACGCGGCTCAGTTCTTTGCCTTCTTCTAACTCCCTAAGGACCACCATGGTCTCTAACGCTCGCAAGTAAAATTCAAAGCACAAGGGATTAGTATGTACCTGAAGCCATGGTGCGCATGTTAGTTTAAAAGTTGAACATGTTTTGAGGTGCTCGCCCAAATAATCAACGACAGCTCACTTCACAACCTGCAAAAGATGCAAGCATCAGTACACAACACATTGCTCGCCATGCCAAAAAAAAAACCATTCCAAGAAATCCCGACCGTCCGGTCGAATCATCCACTAGCATGGGGCGACCGGACCTTTTCACCTGCCCCCCTACCCAGTAAACCCAGAAACTCATGGAAACCATTGCACAACCATTCACTCGGCGACCATAAGCCCGGAAAACCCAGAAAATCATGCCACTCATACACATTCACGAACACCCATGAACTCGATGAACATACTTACACAGCTTAGGAACCCTATGGCCAACCCAGTAAGCCATTTTCCCGTCTTCGAAACCCAAACCCATTTTCACAACGTCTCGCGACACACCCACCCAAATCCCACCTACAACGACGATCGCCGATCAGCGCACTACCAGGCACAGTTGTCTCAAACGACACCTTCTTTCTTCCCCAAACAATCACTGTGGGATTCTGCCTACCCTAACCCAAAACCGTATGAGCAAAGCCTAACACATGCAACCACAATGTCAGAGTCGAAGGGACTTACAGAGGAGCAATAAACTTGAACCGATTTCCACTCGCAGTCACTGAAGTTTAACGTCGCGACGGTTACAGGATTTTCGGCAACGTCTTCTCGTCGTTTTCCTCTTTTCTCTCTCCTTTTCTTCAAATGGCAGAATAACGCTTGAGCAAGGGTGCGAATGTGCAGGAAGCGTTTCATTTCGCCCTTAAATACTTTCACTTGCGCGGCAAAAGAGGAGTTTCTACTTTTTCAAAATTTTGGCCTCCCGGGTAGTGACACGTGTCCATGACAAGACATCGCTACCTACCCCATGGTCGCCCGCCACGGCGGCCATTGACTTTCCTTAATCGCACAACGTGCGGCCGCCATATAGCAACTGTTTCTTTCGCGCGGGGGACAAGTACTCCTGTACATCTTGGGCGTTCGCCTTAAATGAACGCATGACTAAGGCATTGATTCCATCACACGCTCTTCAAGCATATCACCCCGCACGCCCTGAAGGATTTTTGCGACGAACGCACTCGTAGACTTCTTTAAGGAGGGACTTGTGATACATAACTATTTGGGCGTACGCCTAATAGGCCTTCGCTCCAGGCCTCTTCTCCCCTCTAAACCCTTCAAGGCGCACTCGAACTGGTCGATGCCTCTCTGTAGATTTAGGGGCAGCCGTGATCCATCCAGGGTCGTGGCGCACGCCTCCAGAACACCACGCAGTCACACACGATTGCCTTGCTCAGCAATCCTCGCTGGTGGAGATCGTGGGCCACAGACTTAGTCATACTCATGTTCTCCAGTCTTCTGGCGCCCACCCTATGACACGGCAAACAATCACCCACGATTGTCGTGCTCCGCAATTCTCGGTCTCCACCTTTCTCGCTGGTGGAGATCGTGTCTGATAACGTGGTGCGCCCAGCGCGCTGGCCATCACTCTCACCCAGCTCTATAAATAGAGCTCAACCCAGCAGACTAAGGTTAGCTACTTCTCACCTTTCAGAATTCTCTTGCTCTCACATCTCTCATATACTAACTTGAGCGTCGGACTATTCTTCACAGGGCCCCCCTGTGAAGTTCTTGCAGATACTTGGACGATCAACTTGCTCTTGCAACCCTCACTTGTTGAACTAGGTAAGTGTGTCCATTTTCCACTTTATCACTTACTATTAATCTTTGAATTTATACCGAATCAACTAATTAGTCTTGAATAACCACAACATACGACTTAGCCCCTAAATGATTAATTATTAATGATTTGGTCCCTGGGTCAAATTTAGGGGCTCAAAAAAATATTAATTTAATATAAATTCAAAGATTAAATCGCATAAAATTAGTTCAAAATCCAAGATCAAATTATTACTAAGGATCAAACAATTGACAATTGAAATATTATAGAGATTAAATTGTGTATTTCAATTATTCAAAGATTGATTAGTTGACTCCTAAATTTAATAACCAAATAGTTGATTTTCTAATTACAATCCTCAAAGGGTGATGATATTATAATTTTAATTTAAAAAATAATCATCAAAACGAGTTCAAATTATTCTGTTAGCTCATCTACAGTCTATGAAGTATGGACACTTCATTTTGAGGGCATGTCGTCGTGTCAGACACGTGTCCGTGTCCGACACCCGTACGATACCCACACGAAACATATTCATAAATATCAAAATATAAAATCAATTTTCTGTGACTTTAACATGACAAACAATAAAAAAATAATAATACATATGACATATATTATAAATAGATATTATAATTTTAAAGTTTTCATCAAAATTTATGAATTTTTAATTACTTATATATATAAATATATGTCGTATCGTATCGTGTAAGTTTAAGAATTTGATGTGTCAGTGTATCCGTGTCCATGTCGTGTCTCGTGTCCGTGTCAGTGTTCATACTTCATAGCTACACTGAGTCAAGTTAAGTATTTTTTTTTTAAACTCACTTAAATATGGGTGAGTTGACCCCTTTAATCCACTTTAATTTAAGCAACTTTTAAAAGGCTACATTCTTAATTAGACAATTGTTCATATTGTTTTATTTATGTGCTTGATTTAATATGTAACTAGCTTATGACCCGTGCGATGCACGGGAGTTTGATTTTTATTTTTTGCTTTAGGTGGTTGCTCCAGAGTTTGGATTCAGGATTAAGACGACAGGAATTTGATGACATAATGATGAACATAATGATTTCTAGCTTAGGCCCCTTGCGATGTTCGGGAAATGGTTTTCAGCTTGTGCTTTAGTTATTTACTTCATATTAAGACTTCAACGCTAATCTTAAATAATGATTCTTCATCTAATACATTTTGAAGTAAAAAAAAATTAAATAATAAATTCATCAGTTGACAATGACAATGCTATTTAATAAAACATTAATCAACGCGGCGAGTATGAGTTTTTGTAGTTGTCAGTAGTTCTGATGCGTGACTGGTGATAAATTGAACAATACCGTAATTGCATCTTGAAATATAGCGATCATAGTAGGCTCCGAACATTGGGTTTGTTTAAAAATATTTTATCACTTTGTTATTTCATAGTGATTGACCCATAAGATACACAGGTGATTATACTATTACAAATTTACAATAAGTTACAGAGTATACAACATTCTATACACTAATATGGTTTATGATAAACATCAATAAAATTACGTACTATAATCTCAATATATGGTTAATGTTAATAACACTGTAAATGAAAAAATTATTTAACAATTGTGTCAACGATAAAAGCCATAGCTATATAGTAAATCACAAAGAAAAAATATTATCGTTCATCGTCATATGACATTTTGAAAAACTTCTCTATAAACAACATTTTCAGTCTTCTCCCTAGATTCGTTTTTGCTTTTTTTTTTTTTTTAAGTTAGATTCATCTTTGTTTGAATGTGCTAATAAAATCTTAATACCTTCCCTGGAACGAACTCTATATAATACAACATATAATTGACAATGAGTTAACATTGGAGGTGGTAGATACAGACCAATTGTTGATAATGAGTGACCTTGGGTTTTGTTGATGGTCATGGCAAAGGACAAAGTCAAGGAAATTGACAACGTTGAAATTTGAAAGAAATAGAATTATAATGAGTAATCAACATTCGTGCAGTTAGAATTTTCTGCCCTACAAATCTTCCGGCTAATGAGATAGCTTCAATGACATGTTCATCAAGTCTGTAAACAATCAATATAGCTTCATTGCAAAGACCCGATGTTTTGTCAAAGTTTTTAAGTAGCATGAGAGGTGATCCAATTTTAAGTCTAATTCACTGATCAAGTAACCCGAACCCTTTGATGGAATTCAATATTTCAATGGTGTGTAATTCAACTAATTAACATCTCAAAATTTTCATTGTGTTTGCATATACTATTAGAGCTCAAATTTATCTTATCTTCACCTGAAAGTTGTCCAATCAACATTTTATTTACTTCGTGGACATCTTCAAGAGTGAGGGCAAAAATAGCTATATCTCTAAAATATTTATCATCTTGATATTTTTCTAAGAGATCACCATAGATAGCTTCAGCAATTAAGTGAATACGGTCATTGAAATTGGATACCAATATATCATTAGGCATCAGAATATCGAATTGGTCGTTGGTGATGTTGGTCCCAATGTTTCCATCACCAATGACTTTTTTTCTTGAAGGGTTAAATAAATGGGTTAAATAAAAAATGACTTTTTAAAAAAAAATAAAGTAGCGCAGTTTGGATCGATCGGACCTGATGGCCTGGCCTGAGTCTAACTGGGTCAGGTCTCAGGTCCGGCCCAACCCATCTCGTGATCACTTCTATATTTGAGAGAGAAATGATTCATCTTAATTATTTAGGTTAGAAATAATGGCGGCGTACTATAAACCATATGAAATAATATTTTTGGGACAAAAGACAGAACAAATATGAAAGTTTGAGGACCAAACTAAAATAAAAAATATTTTTAGGACCTAAATGAAACTTATCCCATAGTTTGTGGACCGAAATTTGAGTTTTCACTGAGTCACATGAGCGCTACGTCAGCATTTATCGTTAAAATTGACGAAACAAAACCACATGCGTACCCTAATTGCTAATCGACACATGCCTCAGATACCGAAAGTTAAATTTTTTAAACCACATTGTAGTGATGTGAGATTCGGCATAACCACAGGTACCTTATTTGTAATTTATCCTAAAATAAAAGTTCAAAAATTTTTTAATGTCTTTTAGGAAGTGTATTATGCTGGTTAAGAGAACAATAACTTGAGTTTCTACTTGTTGGGTGGTAATATTAATTGGTAAAATAATCAAAAGGCTAAAGTGAATTTTTTGTCCCATAACTTTGGCAAAGGTCTCAATTTGGTCCCATAATTTTTTTTTGATGCAATTTTGGTCCCATAATTTTCGAAAACGTCTCACCGTTGGTCTCAAGTTATTTCTATCCATTATTTGCCGTTAAATCCACTTCACCCATATTCCATATATGTACATCTTCAAATGTAAAATCATATGAAATCATTTAATGCACACAATTGGACGTTTAATTTCTTTCCATATCAGGGTGTAAACTACCGAAAACACATTGATCTCTTTAGAATATAGGATCATCCATTGACTCTTGTAATACATACCCTTCTTATTTAATAGCTTTCCATATTGAATCACACATTTATGAAAAAGTTAAATTTTTGCCAAATGGCAATGGAGACTTGACGTACTGACAGAACAGGTGGCAGACATTGCTCCATGTAGTTAACTTTTATATATAATAAATAATAGATAATAGATAATGAATACTCATAATTAGTTCAAACTTTTAAATTAATTGTTTTTTAAAAAAGATAATATATTTAAATGAAAAAACTAATAATTTGGTCATTAAAATATCACCCAGCTAGCAACTCGGTTCTTAAAAGATTGAAATGTACAGTTTAGTTCCGGAAAGAACAAAACGACAGACTAATTAATCTTTTTATGGACTAAATAGTTTATTGTTTAAATTTTTCAAAGACTAAAAAATATATTGTTTTGATCTTTCAAAGACTAAATATGTATTTTAATCTTTCAGGGACAGAATTGTCAGCTTGGTGATCTTTCACAGATGAATTGTTAGTTTACTCATATTTTAAATCAATCTAATTGTAATATAAATTAACGACCGACCAAATTAAGAAATAGGTTAAGATGAATATAGTCAGAAATTGATCAATCAATATTTAAATTAAATTGGGTAAACTCAAGATTATTTATCAATCCACATGAAAAAAGGGTGGCACATAATTTAGCCAAAATTAATACCCAAAAATAGTTTTCTTACTGACAACATTACAATTTCAAAACTACCATTTCACAGTCTTTTAGGTGATTATATGTATAAATTTTTATTAATTTCCCTATTTACCAAAAAAAATTATATAAGTGATTTTCGCACATTACAATTTATACCTTCAAAGTTCAAATATTTTCGTAATGAAATATTGACCCAAAACTTCTTTTTATCATAATATCATTTATCTAAAGAGATATTTAAAAGTATATAAATTTGAATATAAACTTTTTGTGTTCGAGTAGAGTTGAGTTGTGTATCTATCCCTGAATCCACAATTCTGAACATGTAAATCTTCATACCCGAACTCATTCTATTTATATCCGTGCTCAGATTCAACGGGTATCGTTGGGTATGGAGATATTGATTATCCCTATCCATGATGTAGACACATGTTCTTAATTAAATTCATTACCTTACATGAAGACCGTAAACATCAGGAGTTAGCGAATGATAGTATAATTTCTTGTATAGTGTCATGTGATATTATTGATAGTATTTACATATAATTTCTTGTATAGTGTCATGTGATATTATTGACACTAAAAAACTAATATTGTTTTGATCTTTCAATTTTTTTTTCTTTTCTTCTCTAATATATATATTTACATTATGATAAATTCATTAGATGTTGATATAAAATGATCTACCATAAAAATTTTCATTAAAAGCATTATTGATGATCTAATCTATTACAAATAACAACTTGTCTTTAAAGAGATAAAAAAATTAATTCTAAAATAAAAATTGACTGAATACATTATTTCTTATAACTCTAATCTAATTCTTTTTACATGAAAAACACTTCCATCTTGTAATTTTAATCTAATTATTTTTACATGGGAAAAATCACCATAGTAATGAAAGCAAAAAATCTAATAAACATTTATTGCTTAGCTAGAACATATAGAAGTTTTAAAGTCATTATTATTCTGTATAATAGAGGTAGAATTCCAACATTTAACAAATATTTGGTACACATTTTTTTTAAGTCTTAGGAATTATACTCTTAAGAACGTAATTCTTAGAAATATGATTCCAAAAAACATTAAANAAAACCCTAAAACCCAAAACTCCAAACCTAGATCCTAAGTCCTATTTGGGTTGGGTTAGTTTTATGGTGAGTTGCTTTGGGTTTAATATTTTATTGGCCAAAGTCCTATTTTGGTCCCCCAGTTATGCTCAGTGTTCCAAATTGGTCCCTCAGTTATTTTTCGTTCCATATTGGTCCCCCAGTTATGAAAAACTTGATAAAGTTGGTTCCTCTGACAGTTTCCATCCATTTTTCCGTTAAAAAAAAATTAAAATTGATTTTTAACTCCTAAAAGTTTAAACTTTTTGCATCAATAACCTTTTTCTCTATAATAGAACCAAAATGTAAGAAAGAAGAAATAACTTGGGGGTTTTTGTTTATTTCACCCCAAAAAATACTCTCTCTCTCTCTCTCTCTCTCTCTCTCTCTCTTAATTTAATTAAAATTAGCAACGACGACGATTACGACTCCGGCAACCCCATGTCGACGCCGTTCATGAATCCTGCAGCGACAAAGAGGGAATCTCGAAATTAGAATCAGAACCCGTTTGCGAAGAGGGAATCTCAGAATCGAAATCAGAATCAGAATCAATAACGTGCTCGTGCGAGTCAGCAACATGCCCATGCGAGTATCAATTTCAATCTCTATCTTTGTATCCGAAGAATACTTAAATCCTTAGATTCGGACCCAAACCCGAAGAAAATTTAAAATAAATAATTTGTAGTTATAAAATATAACTAAATTATATAATGTAATAATGTTATATATATAAATATTATTCAATTTTATATTTTTATTAAAAAAATTGATTTTATACTAACATATAATATAATTTTGGGTAAATTACACTTCTCATATTCCCATGCCCGCAATTTTGAACATGGTAAATCCTCATAATTTCCAAGCCCATTCTATTTGTATTCGTACCCATATCAGGATCCAACGGGTAAAATTTACAGGTACCTATTACATATAGGCATTTTGATCATCCGTAGTTTGAAGAAAAATAATTGAATTAGCCCAAACCAAACAGTGACGGGTTAACCTATGTATTTTTATCTTACATATTTATTTTTTTTAATTTTCCCCTTGGTTTTTTTCTCAAGTTGGTCCCTCACAATTTGTTTTTGAGTGACTAAATTCAAAAGGAAAACATATGAAGAAACCAAATTGAGAAAATAATAATATTTGTCGAATCAAGATATAATTTTATTCACATGAAAAATTAATCTTGTTTAATATTTATGGATTGACAGATTGGGTTGGCTCGAGCGAGCTTAGAATGTAAAAAACTCTAGCCCATCCCAAACTATAACTTGTAAGCTCAAGTTCTCAATCTAAACCAACTCGTCACCGAACTCAAACCAACGAATTGGATTGGTGAGTTGGTTCAACTCACTTTAAGATTTTTATTTTTTGTATTTTGTATTTTTTTCTTTTTGCTTTCTATAAGCAAATTCAAATTCATTTCTAATCCTATTTAATTCCAATTTTTTTACTCGTACACCCATTTATTAAAAATATATATTAATAATGTCATCAAAACTGCACCATTTAACTGATCATTGATAATAAAATTATTCATCAACATTATAATTAGAAAATAATAAGACAAATGATAACTAAGGAACACAATAAGGGAGTGTGGTATACTTGAATTATTATTATAGTAGTAGTCTATGAAACATAAACACTTCATTTTAAGGGCATATCACCGTGTCAGACACATCTTGTCCAAGACCTGTATAACACACATACGACATATATTTATAATTTCTTATTATGTACTTAATTTGATAGTTTTTATTAATTCATTAAGATTAAAAAAATGAAAATCAGAATAGGTCTAATATATCTAAAAAATAATATATATATATATATATATATATGTAAAAGATAAGTATGTAATGAAGGATCGGACCAAGTTTTAAACTTTAACGATGTGGAACCACATTTGGAACATTTTAGAAAGATATGAGATCAAATTTGATTTTGTCTCATCCCACTTGACCACATCTGTTTTCTCTCTCCTCTAAGTCAGTTGTCCACGTTATACTTAACAAAGAGAGATTGACGGAATTTAAGGTGAGACTGATGATGAAATTTTTTGTAAAGATGAGATAAAAACTGAAAAAAAAAAAATAAAGGTAATGACCTAATTTGCAATTTGGCCAAAAAATAAGAGACCAAAGTTATACACTGACCTAAAATTTATATATGGATGACATTTTCTTATATCAAATAGGTGTATTTAGCACTTTCAGTCAATTTAATTAGTCAAAATCAATCCAACTTGCAAATTTGATTGAGTTAATGGGTTGATTTGGTTTATGAAGAGTGATATTGTTCACATTATAAGAGATATTGCGGCATTGGGCAGATAAATCACTCATACAATAATGTTTAATGGATTACCACGTAGCATAGCAATATAGAAACTACTACAAAGTTATCTCTATGCTTTTTTAGTGATTTTCAGTAACTGCAGTCTCATTTTTATCACTAAAATATGATGAATGAGAGCTTAATTGACTACTTTATACTTTCATTCACACGTCACTCAAATCAAAACAAAAGATGAAAAATTAAAGGCTGATTTTAAGCAAAAATCAAGTACTAAAAAGTTTTCCTTATTTGATCAAATAAAAAATGATGTTTGGAAGAACATTATTAATTAGATTTCACTTTCGAAATGATTTATTGTAATTAACTAAGATATATTAAAGAAAATATATAAATTGAAATAGGTATTATGACAATTCATTTCTTTTAATTTCTTATTAATATTAGGACATTATTAATATTAACAAAATTGGAAACGATACAATTAAATTGAAATTGAAATGAATATTTGACATTGTTTTTGTACTTTTTTCTGCCAAAAAAGCATGGCAAATAAATTTTACAATATTAATCTCTGTAAAAAGAAAACGATATAAATTGAAGGATCAAGATTGTAGCAAAAAAACACAAAGCGTTAGATTGCAATTTTTTATAAAGATAAAAAATCAAAATTATACTTTGACTTATAAAATATAAAATAAGTGATGATTCAACTTTTTTGTTAAATACATGACAGAAACTTAACGAAGGGGTCATATAGTCTAAAGTTTAGGGTTTTATTTATACAAATTTTAAGTTCATGAAGGTAAATTACACATAGTTGATACCACAAAGTTAATTGAATTTCTTTGCATATAACTAAAGAGGAAATTTACTCATTTATAATTTTTTTTATTGTGCTCATTTATAATTAATGATTGAGAACAATGTCCTAAAATAGACCCACATTCATAGAAATTTCAATGGTACAACAAATGCATACTTCGTGCCCACCCTTTTATAATTTGTTCACAAATTGAATGGTATTATTACTAATTCATTTTAACAATGAAAATATAAATTAACCTACTAATTAATGTGCCTATTCTCCAATATGCAGTGAAGTGTTTATTCGAGAGAAATACAAATGAGATTATTTATGTTGTATTATAGATCTAACAAAGGGTGTAATTTAGCCCATTGTTAAAATGCCAACATAGTTATATTGGCATTGTTAGTTATATGTGAACATATATTGCTAATATATATTATAACCAAAAAATATAATATAACCAAAAAATATAAAATTGGAAATGAATATAACTAAAAATATACTATCAGCAAGTTACAGAGATGTTATAACCAAAAAATATAATATATATATTTTTTAAAAACATATAAAATTTATTTAATGCCAACCCAAAACATGTGGGAATGGAACATGAGAACTCCTTTCAATTTTGTTATTTTTTTTAATGCCCAAATGAAATAATTAATTATCTAATTTTGGAAAGTTAAAGAAATCAAACAACATTTATTTTTTTTCTTTTTTTTT
>QANZ01032608.1:36678-75820 GCA_003254925.1 Chamaecrista fasciculata
ATAGTGGTGGTCTAATGGATCATTTTTGTGTTCACATGCTAGACATGTTATCTAAGTGTTGTTATTTGTCTCACATGCGAAAGAATGTCAGAAAGATTTGTGCTGAAAATGCTGGATGTATGGCTGTTATGTACATGTTCAAATTACATGATTTCTATACAACTATGAATTTTTCTGATAATCTTTTGATTCATAGCTCAATGCCTTTTGTGTTTAGGTTGCATGAAACAAGGATTAATGAAGATATTTTTCATTGGCAACAAAAAGAGTATTGGAGATATTTGGTGATTGAACCTGGTGATTGGGTTTGGTTGCAAACTTATGATCACAAGAAGAACAACTTTGACTCTACAAAAGAAAGATCAAGAAGATTTAAAGGCGATGCTTACAAGATTAGCCTTCAAGGTGAAATTTTTTTTTTAGATAATTGTGAAGTTGCTAATTTATCTCTCTTGAATGCAGGTACGATTCGAGGACGAATCTTCTTGAGGAAAGAGGGAATGATGCGAAATAATAAGCAAAGGACATATTTCAAACATTTGGAGTCAAATGCTTTTGAAGAGAGAGGGACTGATGCAAAACACATAGCCAAAGGTTCATTGCAAATTCCAAATGGGCTAATCACAACATTGGGAGCTATATGGATCAAGGAGGCTTTAGAGGAGCAAATTCAAGAGGCTTGGCCAAAAAGAAAATATCAAATTTTCCATCCAATGATGTTGAAAACGTCACTTGCACAATATGGGCTGAAAGATGAGCTTGACAACATTATTTGGGCTCAAATGCGTGAATTTAAAGGGCTTGGATCAAGACCTACATATGAAGACTCATTTGGGCTTAAATAATCATATTTTGGGCTTAATTTGATGCTTGTATTTTGGGTTTTAATTTTGTGCGAATTTAATAAGTTTTGGGCTAATGTATTTGAAGTCCATTAGTATTTTAAGACAATTAAATCAGTTTTATTATTTTAATTAGTTGGGCTTCATGTTTAAAAGTTCATTAGGGTTTTTATTAGTTGGGTTTAGTGTTACATGACCCATTAGGATTTCTTTTCACTTAGAGTATAAATACTCCCATAACACTTTGTAATTTCAGATTTGAGATTTGAGTTTATAATATTGTGAGTTTGGTTTATCCAACTTGTGAGAGTGTGTTCTCTCTAGGGTTCTTCATTGAACTTATAGACTTATCAAGGCTTGATCATCCTTGTGGCGTCTTCCAACACTTCGGGTCTTTGTTCGTTCGAGTTCAAGGGTTCAAGTGTGATCATCTAGGCCTTTGTTTAGCTTTCTTGGGGTTGTATATTTCAACTTGGTGGTGGGTTCGTGGGATTTTCTCTTGTGGGTTCGCACCATGTCTAAATACCATCAATTGAAAATAACTTAAATATAAATACCAGCAAAATTGGAAATCAATTTATGTCTAAATATCATCAACTAAAAAAATCTTATAAATGTCATGAATTTAGCTAATAATTTTTTAAAAAATCTAATACATATTCAGGTTGCCACGTAATGCTCAAATGAATATTCTAGTAGATTTGCTTCATCTTAAACTCAGCCATGGAAGACCAAAACCATCGCATGCTTCATATGAGGTGAGCTAAAACCGGAATAGTGGACCGCTATATAGCTGAGCAACCTGAGATCGAGATGGTGGAAGATAGTGTTCATTTCAGTCGACGAATTCCCGGCTAAGGTGGTCGTCTTCGAATTTTGAACGATAAACACCAATCCTTCATTGTTATTTGTTGACCTGATCAAGATCTCTTAAATATTATTTAGGTTCTAGAAATTAGTTCCAATTTTGTCAGTAAATAGAGTTGTAGATTAAGGAAAAATAAGATATTTGGAAAGTTGTTTTGATTGAGAACAAAATTTGGTTTGATTTTGAGTTTTGATGATGATTTTGTTAATATTTTTGGTGAGGACCGAGAAGAAAGAAGACATTGTGATCATGATTTGGTAGAACTTACAATAAATACTTAGCAATGTATTAAAGTGCTAACAAATTTGATTCATTCACAATCCCTTAAATGATTGAAAAGGTTTCAGACATCTCAAAAACATTATAATGCAGCTAGGTGTTTTTTGGAATTGCAGATTATATACAGTTGCAAATTACGTACTTTTAATTGCTAAAAAAGTCATTTTGGTAGTTGTTAGTTCAAAATATACTATTAGTAATGAGTCTTAAAGTTTTGAAAAAATTGCTCATTATTGTGAAGTTTCAAATAGTTTCTGATTTGAAAAAAAATAATGCTACTCTTGACTTATGAAAGATTAATCTTATTATACTGAAGATAGAGCTGATTGCAAATAGCAGGGTGTTATTTCGAGAGTTTTGCATTTGAGTATAAAAACACAAAAACTTAATGAAAAAAATGGTATTACTTCCGGATGATTTTGAGAAACTATGATATATTGATACATCAGAAAAACAGTTAACATTTACAACTTTTCAGATGATGAAAAAACTACCTAGATAGCATACTAACCAATTTTATAATAGAACACTTTTAAGTTTTCATCTTTGGCTAATTAGTTACAATTTTGATAACTTATATGCAGTCTAAGAAATAATTATGTTCTTAAAACATGTACAATTTAGAGTAGTTGTACTGATCAAGTTTTCTTTGTTACAGATCATAATTGTTGTTGGAAAGCTTTCCTGTCATGCTTTCTACTTAGGAGTTCAAAGAGAAGAAGTTACAGATAAAGAAAAAGAAAGGTTGGAATCTGGAAAAAGATTAGACCATCAAAGATCAATTTAGAATGTTAGTTTTAATTGGAAATCATACAACAAAGTATACTATTAGTAAGGATTTCTGAAAGTTGCAAATTATTGACCATTGTGGTGTTAATTGATATATTGACTGTCATGAAACGCAATTATGGTAGTGTTACTCTATAGATAGAAGTCTAATTATCCTGAAGATTTAACTAAGTTCAAAAGAGTCCAAAACAGTGAGAAAATGTTACGAAACAAACCACATAAAGATGATTATGCGGATTAGTTTCATGTATTTGTTTCTTATTTGTTGACCTAATCAACATTTCTCAAATAGTATTGAGGTTCTGTGGATTAGTTTTAATTTCTTCAATAAATCGAGGTGTAGTTTAGGGCAAAACAACATATTTGGAATGTTTTTTTTTATTCAGAACAGAAATTAATTTCTTGTTGAATTTTGATGATGATTTTGATAGTAGTTGTGGTGAGGACTGAGAAGAAAGAAGAATTTTTTGAAAAAAATAGTTTTATGTTAAAAAAATTAGTTATTACATGTATTTTGCTGCAATATTATTTCATAGGAACCGTTGACAAAGTTTTAAATATCAAGCTCTGTACCTATAGCCATCTATAATGGGAATTCATTATTAAAATTTTTCTTTTAATTTTGTTCTGTATACGTACACATGGAGGAGTTTAAATTTTAAATATGAAGTATGAGAGGAATTCCAATATTCCATGGTTTGGATAAATGTGTTGGAAAGAGGAACATGGAGAAAATTTATGAAAGGGAGAATGGACTTAGTAGAATATGGGATGAGTTGTAATCTTTTATCAATATCTATACGATTATATATATTTGTAGCGTGGTAGGACTTTTTAGACTGACTATATAAAATTAGACTTTTGCTACGTAGTTTCAATTTTGATAACTTATATGCAATCTAACAAATCACTAAGTTGTTAAAAAAGTTACAGTTTAGGATAGGTGTATTGATCAAATTTTCTTTGTTTCAGCTCAGAATTTGTGCAGGGAAGCTGTGTTTTAAGATTTTCTAGACACAAGGCCAAGTTTGAAGGAATTCTAGATGAAAGAAAACGAAAGGTTGGAATTTGAACAAAGAGAAGAGCATCAATGCTCAATTTAAAAGGTTAGTTCTCATTGGAAATCACACAACAAAATATACTATTAGTAATAGTTTTGAAACTTGAAAATTATTGCCCCTTGTTGTGTTAATTGATATAGTTACTGTCTTGAAATCAAATAATGCTATTGTTCCTCTATGAGAGAAAAATCTGATTATCCTGAAGAATGAACTGATTGCAAATATTTTCTGTTATTTGGAATTGTGTAACTATTATGGATCTTTATATAAAAAATAAAAAACTTAAGGAAAAAATGGATTAATTTTGGATGCTTCTAAGGAAGTATGATATAACAAAAGAATAGTTAATATTAAGAACTTTTTAGATGATGAAAAAAACTACCTAGTTAGCATATTAACCAATTTTATAATAGAACACTTTTTAGTTGTTTGAGTTGTATGAAGGACATTTAATTTTGTAACAAAGAAAACTTGATATTATAATAGGATATTTAATTGTCCAGTGTAAATGCAGATTTTTAGAATAATGATCTTCACAGCAAATCCTTCTGAATCAATAAGTGTGAAAAAGATAAAGTTATTGGAAGATAAAAACACTGATTCAAAATAACTTGAACCAAAGAATTGTCAACTAAGTAACTAACTCACCAGAACAATTAATACAATGACAATCAGAATAAGAATAAAAAATATTTTATTAAACATTGATATTTATCCAATGAAACAAATAGATATTTAACCAATGAAAAAAAAAATGAGGAAGGGCAGAAAACGTCTGAAAAAAAATACTATCACAGCCATATTGGCTTATACAATTCCAATCACAATAGAAATAATTTTTTAGGCTTCCATAATTAATAGTACACTACCAAAGGCATAAAGTGAATCAGTGATTAAACACAGAAAATTCAGCTTTTCCCAGTGCAAAACCATTAGTATTTTGAGTGCCACTCGAGTTGAATGATTAATCAATGGTATTAAAAACTTCTGTAAATTCTGCTTCACAGTGGAAAACCGTTCATATGAGGCTCTCAGGGAATACGAAAATTCAGCTTTGGATATGAAAAACCATTCATATGAAAAATTTCTGTAAACTTTTGCAAAATGAAAGTAAAAGAATCTTTCATCATTAATCTTTAACCTTTTTGTCTATAGCCAAATTCTACATCAAAAATCGATTTGGAAGCTGACAAAAATTTTAATGGTTTAATTCATTGGATACCAGTTAAGCTTTCTGGAAAATTGTGCTAGCTTAACCAATTTTTTTTTTTCTTTTTCTTAATTTAATTTTCTAATTGAAAGAGCTATTTTGGTGTTGCAAAATTCTTATTTTGAAAAAAAATAGGCTTCAAATTAATGTCAGTCGTCCACATTAATGTGTAGACTTATCTGGATTTCAATTATATATTTGAAATTTGAAATGTAGTTAAGAATTAATGAGTCTCCATTTCCAAAATCCTTATTAGTTTCAATTGGAGATTTTCGAAGTTCTTCAAAATAATGAGTAGGAGTTAACCAAAAATCCATTTATCTTTCCAATGCAGAAATTGACATTTATGGATTTTCAAACTAATAGCAGAATATCACAAGGATCTAGAAATAAAGGCAAGAGACTTTTTTTCCTAACAGTGGAATAAGAACTGTAATGAATGGTTGAAAGCTCTTTTTAAATTTCTTTTCTTCGTATAGGAACTGTAATGAATAGTATTTTTTTAAAAATGTCCATTTGAAAGGTGTGCAGAAATTAATATGGTACATCATTTTCTAATTTTAGTCAATTATACAATTCAAATCGAATTGAAAGTTGTGCTTAATCACTATAATGGTTTAACTCATTGAACTTCATTTATGTTTTTTGTAAAATTGTGTTTTCGTGGAAAGTTTTTATTTCCTTTTCTTAATTTAAATTTCCAATTGAAAGGGCTATTCTGGTGCTGCAGAATTCATAATTTAAGAGTCCAAGTAAAAGAGCTTTCATTCTTGATTTGAATTACAAATGGTATAATTTGTATGATGGAAAGATAGGAGAATGATGTTAATGGTGATTTGAGATGAATAGTGTATGATGGGCCTACTTCTATTAATTAGACATTTGTTTTTTAGAACAATCATCTAATGGAGTTCAACAAATTTGGTCCTCCTTATATCCCTATATATATAACAGTCACTAAATTTGAGCTTTGAAGAAAAAAATCAATATTTTTTTTTATTTGTACTTTGAGATCTTGTTCTAATTAATTCAAAATTTGACTTATATTTACATATTTAATTGTAATAATTTTTTTTAATAAAAATCATTATATTTATAATATCAGAATGTATTAAACTTGAAATCTTACCCCTTAGGCTCAATAATTTTGACAATGATATTTACCTCTCATATTCTTTCCTCAGTTTTATCGCCCTTCTAAGTTCTAACCGTGAAAGCTTGTTTGCAGCATAAATGATAAAAGATATTTAGGGCATTTCAATAAAGGGATTGTCAGATTCCAACAGAAGACATACAATAAAGTCTTAACTAATACATTAGACAGGATGATAAATCACTATAGATGATAGAAAGAAAAAAAAAATGAAACAACAGTTCTTAATAAAACATAAATCAAACAAAATAGATAATAAACGTTCATCATATAGATAGGATTTTCATCTAAAATTACTAACATTAGAAACAAATGATAAGCAAATAGATGAGAGATCCTTGGCGATTAAGCATTTGGCATCAATTTCACAATCTTCAAGCTGTAGTATAAGCTCTTTTCAATTAATGTCTTTTGCATTTTCAACTTCATGAGATACTTCTGCACCAAGTTGATCATTAAATATTTTGGAGGTTGTTATAGATTTTTTAGAGGATTTCTGCATCACAAAAGAAAATAACCAAAGTGAAGAAAAACATCTAACTGAAATCACAAATGATATAAATGATTGAGTTTCTAATTGAATAAAATTAGAATGTTACATTTCTTGCCCTGCAGTTTATGAATTAGTATATGAAGGAGTTGTCAAGATATCAATAAAAAGAATGCAGTTTATCAGGAAATAGAAAGAGAATTGTTACTTGATCACTCAAGTATCAAGCTGTGAAAATATGGAGAAAAACGAATGGTAAAAAATACGAAGGAGGAAGCGAAATGTTACCTTTCTTGACCTGCAAAAAATGCAGTTTATGAAGAAGCAGTAAGAGATTTTGTTAGTGGAGAGGAAAAACAGGTATGCCTTAAATAACAATAAAGTGCTAATTAGGACACGAAGCTTTATATAGATATATGAATAATGGAGAAGGGAAAGCAGGTATGTTTTGAATAAAAATAAAGAAGCAGAAACAGGTATAGATATCAGAGAAAAAATGAGTCATTTCTCACCTTTTAGAACATGAAGCTTTTGTGGATATATGAATAATGGAGAAACATGCTTACTTGACCTCCAAAGAATCCAGTTTCTGAAGCAATAGAAAGAGAATTGGGTTGTGCAATAAGGAAGACTAATGACTATATATAGAATGAGAGAGATGGTCATTTTCCCACCAAAAATTCGAATTGAAATGGTCAAAGTAACAATTACCAATACCAACCTCAACTACATTTGAAATATGGTTAACAATGAATGCACCAGGATTTTCGATTTCAAAAAAAAAATATTGCATCTGGTTACAAAACAAAAAAAAAAACAGCTCAATAGGGAGAGAGAAAGTGTTGATAGAGGAAACAAAAGAATGATGCCTACTGGTTGGAATTTAGGCTCAATAGAGAGGGAGAAATAAGGAAATAAGGATGCCTATTGGTTGAATATTAGGTTCAGCAAATGAGTGACCAAAAAAAAATTGATTTGCTCCTAATGAGCTCAATAGGGAGAGAGAAAGTGGGGAGAGAAAGAGAAGAGAAATAATCAAACAAAGATGGCTATTGGTTGAAATTTAGGTTGAGAGATAAAAAGTCAACAAAAAAAAGGAAAGGAGGATTTCTATTGGATGAAGTTGGAGAAATTAATGAGCAAAGTAGTGACAAAAAAAAAAATAGAACCACATGACAGCTTCTACTGGAAAGTTATCTGCTTTATATATAGATAGATTGTTTCATTATAAACGTTATAATTATGTTTTAACCAAAAGAAAATGTAAAAGTGTAAATTTGGTCTCATTTCTTTTGCTCAGTTCCCAATTTGGTCCAATATCTTTTTTGTTACACTTTTAATCCCATATTTTCGGGTTATATTCCAATTTGGTTACATTTTTTTTGGTTGCAAATTTGGTCACATATCTTTGGATCAATTGCAGAATTGGTTTTATATTTTTGGGTCAGGTACAAAATTGGTTTCATATTTTTGCAAAAATATGAGACAAATTCTACAACCTGACCAAAAGATATATAACCAAAACTAATATGAGACCAAATTGAGATCTTTTGCAAAGAAATGGGACAAAAAGTATAACAAAAAATATACAGGACCAAATTGAGAACTGAGCAAAAGATATAAGACTAAATTAACACTTTCACCAAAAGAAAAAAAAACTATTGTGGGTTCGTCCCCAAAAGTGAGGACTGAGTAGCACTCGTGTTTTTTAAAAAAAATAATATAAATATAATTTGTAGTAATGCTTTTATTATTTATTTATTTTATTATTTTATTATTTATACGTGAGTCCCTCATATTTTGGCATACGTTTGTTTTGGACGGACCGATTCTGTGTGATACAAGGCTTCTGCTTTCTTTCTGCGAATTCTCAGTGATTCTTTCTCGACAAAATTCAGTATTTTCTTTGCGAGGGTTTCGTTCTGCGTTTCCGATTCTCTATTCGAAGATCCGAATCTGCATTCGAAGTTCTTTTTCCTCGGCGTGATTTCTCAAGGGCAAACCTTACCGCTTTCTTCTTGGTTTATTTTGGTTGTTAATTCTTTGTTCAATTGAGAATTATTGGCATCGAGGTTTTGCGAACGAATCTGTGTCGCTGTATGTGCGAGGAGAGTGGTGGGACATAGGATTATCGCCGTATAATTGTGGACGATATATTGCCAGGCGTTGGAGGTTAGGTGCCGAATTGTTGGAATCTAGGATTTGATTGATCCTTAGATGTGAAATTAGGGTTTTGGCCTGAGAGGTTCGGATGGTCCTACGATGATAATTAAGCGGACTATGAAAATTGAAATGCCGAAGCTGAAACGGTGTAAGATAGAGGAGAACGAGTCCGAGGAGTATGGGTATGAGGCGGTTCCGAAGAAGCGGAGGGTTAATGGGTTTTATTCTCTCGCTATGCCATTGCCGGGTGAGGATGAAGATTTCAGCAGTGGTTCGGGGTCTTTGTGCAGTGAAGGGTCTTGTTGGGCTAGTGAGGTTCTATCGAATTCAAATTCTAGGCAGTTGAATTGTAGAACAGGAATAAGGCAAGGCGCAGAAACGCTTCGGCCTCCACTATTGCGGTCTTCACGAGGACGCTCTCAAATGCTTCCATCGAGGTTTAGTGATTCGGTTCTTGATGCATGGAAAAATGGGGGAATCAAAGCCGAGGACACTGATTCCAGCTTTGAAGATGATAATATCTTAGTTGAAGATAGGGTGGGCGATAATAGTAGATTGGGATATGTAAAACAAGAAAAGGTGAATAATTATAGCTCGAAGAAGTCTGAATATTATTCATATCCTGACATGTTGGAAGAATCCGGATTCGATGATGGAACAGGTTTAAACAATTTTGATTACAGGAAGCATGGAACGTCCTTTAGTACTACAAGAAAAGTTAACGGGAACCGTTCTTCAGTTGTTAAAACTGAGAGCTATACGTCTGAACTAAGTTTTGAGGGTGTCGACCAAAAGCTTAATCCAAACGCTGAAAAAGCCAAAGATTTCTACAAACCAGAGGATTTTGCTCTGGGTGACATAGTATGGGCAAAGTGTGGTAAGAGATACCCGGCTTGGCCAGCTGTGGTTATTGATCCCATGTTGGAAGCTCCCAAGTCCGTACTGAGCTGTTGTGTTCCTGGTGCAATTTGCGTGATGTTTTTTGGGTATTCGAAAAATGGAAAGCAAAGGGTAAATTTTCTCCCCTTATATTTCGGTCATAAAATTGAGTTATTATTGTACTTCTTTTTGATATATAGGCAATGCTGATGGCAGGACTACGCATGGGTGAAGCAGGGAATGATTTTCCCCTTCATGGAATTCATGGACAGGTTTGTTTTAAACCAATTTGGGCTGCAATTGTTCATGAAAGAATATTGTGATTTTTTTACTGATATTTATATGTATTCAGATTCCAGGGCCAGACTCGATTGTACAAGAGCAAACCAAGTGACTTTCAGATGGCACTTGAGGAGGCAATGTTGGCAGAAGATGGTTTACTGGATTCACATTTGGGAGCTGAGCAGATAACTAATGTTGAAGCACATCCCAGTGGATTTATGGAGGCTACAAGTTCATCTTTTGGTCAGGAATACCCTGAAGATCAGGTAAGTTTAATTTCTCTCCTTAAGATTTTAGATGTTGCACATGCAGTTGCTTCCGTCTCTAATTTTAAAGCCGGTGTTTGGACATGGGACATAGTGTTAAGTAAAAGAAAATTATAACTGCTTCGGTTAAGCTAATAACCAATGGTCTAAAATCCTTGACAAGATGTATGAACATTGTAAATCCTCTTAGTTTATAGGCGAAATTGCAAGATATTCCCTATTTCTCTGAACTTTAGGCCATGTGCATAAAACCGCTTGAATTATAAAGTTGACCAATAACCCCTCTGCGCTACTCTGTTAAGAACATAATAATTAGATAAGGCCACAGTTGAAAAAAAAGGCATTTAAGTCAATTACTCTATATTGAAGAAAATGATAGCTGATGCAGAGAGAAACCTCAAAATTAGATAAGGCCATGATAGAAAAAAGGCATTTAAGTCAATTTTGGATCCGAGTATGTTCGTCATGTCAAAGAAGGCCATTGAAGGCTTCAGTATCTAGAGTAGATTAGATGGAGGATAGTCCTCCATTATTTTGAGGAAGGGGAAGACAAAAAAAAATATTTGTGAAACTATTCAGAAAGATTTTATCATTAATAACCTAACCATGGAAATGTATAATGACAGAACCACAGTGGTGTTATTTGATCCATATAGTCGACCCCGCATACTGGGAAAAAGGTTTTGATTGTTAGTTGTTGTTGGAGCCGAATATGTCCCACGATCCAACTAGAAAAAAAAAAGTAGCAAAAAATGGAAAAAATAGCAAAAAGCTCAAATCAAATAGTGGAGTATAACAGCTTTAGATTCTTTCATATATATATATATATCTGTGTTTAGGGTTTAGGTCAAATAGTGGGTATATATATATATATATAGAGAGAGAGAGAGAGAGTGAAAAAAGAACATACTGTGCGTTCAAGGAGAGATGTGAATGGGAATATTACTTTTCTCACATTGCCAAAGATAAGTAATATGAGTTTCTTCTGGTTGAGTGGGAATTTGAATGGGTTCAAGGAGAGATGAAGGAGGCATGCCAAATAAGTGAAGGGCTAGGTGGATTTTTTATTTTTAATTTTGATGTGGTTATATGATATATCTAGTTGACATTATAGCGTACCATTAGGGCTTTTGAAGATAAACTTAATAGAGGGGTTTTTATTGCATAAGATAAGTTCTAGGGGTTTCTTGTTCTTCAGCCTAGTTTATATAGTCCATAAAATAATGATCTGAAAATGTCAATAATAAAGATTTTGGTGAGCACAGATTTTCATCCTATGAATAAATCATGCAGGATTTAAAGCCTTGTGCTGGCTGTGGTCTGGCTTTGCCATGCAAAAACATGAAGAAGACTAAGGATTCAAGTTCTGCAGCTCAATTGTTTTGTAAACTTTGCACCAAGGTTCGGCAAAATGCTTCATTTTGGATAGTTTCAATTTATCATTTAATCTGAGAAATGTATTTTTCAAAATAAATGATCTGGTTATTACAGCTACGAAAATCAAAACAATATTGTGGCATTTGCAAAAGGATTTGGCACCATTCTGATGGTGGGAATTGGGTGAGATTGTCTGCTTTCTCAAATATGTTTTTTTTCCCTATTAATCTGTTCTGTTTTGTAGTCTTACTAGAACAACTAAAATAAGGAGATATTATGCGGCTTTTCTTGTTGAATAGGTTTGCTGTGATGGTTGTAATGTTTGGGTGCATGCTGAGTGTGATAAAATCTCCGGTAAACTTTTCAAGGTGTGGTATTATGGTTAAGATAATTCTACATATTTATTTTCTGTGACTTGTTTATTACTTTATTTCCCACAATTCTCTAAGCATCGGGTGATCACTGACTGGTTTCTGGTTGCAGGATCTGGAACATGCTGATTACTATTGCCCACATTGCAAAGCAAAATTCAACTGTAAATCTCCAATGTCACGTACATCCAAGCCAATAGTCAAGTATGCAGCAGTTATCTATTGCTGACTTTTTCATTCATATGGGGATTAATCATTTAAGATTTTATCTTAGTATTTCTGAAGTTGAAACCATCTTGAATCTTTTGATGTGATGTGATATTGTTTTGAGACAGATCAATAGAAAGTAGTGAGAAACCTGGTATACCTGATCAGATAACAGTGGTGTGCAATGGCATGGAAGGATTTTACATTCCGAAGCTCCATCTGTAAGATTCCAACTTGTCAATACTTGTGATGAGTTTTCTCTTAGCTTATATGTTTCTCGAAACGTTCTTGCTCTCTTTCTCAGTTTTTATTTTCTCCCTCCCCTCTCTTCTCATGATATCCTCACGAGCTTCGCACATATAAAGTGCATATACATCTTGAAAATCAAATGGTTCCTTGGGTGGTCTCAAATATTATCTTGAAAAACAAATCATCCTCTATTTAGATTTTTCAGCAGTCTACAACAATAGTCTCAAATATCACTTGTCAGCAGTCTACAACAATAGTATAACTTACTGTAGTTTCAGATTGTTCGCCTTTGGAAGGTTTCCATAAAAATGCTCATTGCTTTCTATTGTTACAGTGTTATGTGCAAGTGTGGCTCATGCGGGGTACGGAAGCAGACACTGAGCGAATGGGAACGGCATACTGGTTGCAGAGCTAAAAAATGGAAATATAGTGTGAAAGTAAAGAGTACAATGCTTCCCCTGGAAAAATGGGTTTGTATCAGTTCCTGCTAAATTAGAAATATAACCAAGTTTTTTATGGCTTCTATGAGTAGTTTATGATTAACTTATCATGAAAGAAAAAAATGTGTAATTGTGTACTTTTACATCCCACTCTTCAATAATGATTCCTACATGCTACATCACTTTGGTCTTTGTAAAGTGAAAACCCTCTAATTTGATTTTGAAGTGAATTATTTTGTTGTATTGATCTTTTCCCTTATTTCATTGTGCCTTTCTTTCTAATTATGGTCTTCTTTCTCATTTTGGAATTAATATGAAATGCTTCAGATCACAGAGAACAATACGCGTAGTGGAGTTTCTCTTCAGTTAGATCAGCAGCAGATACTTGCCTTTCTGCAAGGTAAATACGTATTTCATGCACAGTATTACACACTGAAAGCTTTTGTTTCTTTAGGTGACTGTCTTCTGGCATATTGCACCCACTCTTTTCCGGAATATATTTTTAATAGGTGGAGATATGTTTTATTGATATTTATTGTCACAGAGAAGTATGAGCCAGTTTATCTGAAATGGACAACCGAACGATGTGCTGTTTGTAGATGGGTTGAAGATTGGGATGATAACAAAATTATCATCTGCAACAGGTGATATATAATTGTTGTTGATTTTTGTTCCAAATTTGTATAACTAATTGGGGATGTGTCAAAAGTTTGAAATATCAGTAGAAATGTTGTTTACAATGTGTTGACATGTTCCATTTACAGGTGCCAAATAGCAGTCCACCAAGAATGCTATGGAGCAAAGAATGTTAAGGATTTTACTTCTTGGGTTTGCAGAGTGTGTGAAACTCCTGATGTTGAGAGAGAGTGTTGCCTCTGTCCTGTAAAAGGTATGTTATTTAACAGTTAGTATTTTGAGCAGTGTGATGTTATTTTTCTGTTAATTCCTTAATAAGGTGGCAAGATCTTTATGATACATGATTATGTGATGGATTTATAATCTCTCCATTCCTCTGCTATATGCTAGTAATCACTTTGATGATGACTAATTAAGGAGAATATTATGAGCTCCGCACATAACTTATGATGATTATGTATTTATGTTTAAGCTATGACATTTCACAGTGGCACTAGCCATATGCATCTTTTCCGTGGTCAATTCTGCTTTGCAATGCTAATTTGATTTAGTACGTTATAATTTTTGGCAGGTGGTGCTCTAAAGCCAACAGATGTTGAGATGCTGTGGGTTCATGTCACATGTGCTTGGTTCAGGCCTGAAGTTGGATTCTCAAATCATGAAACAATGGAACCCGCCTTTGGAATCCTTAAAATTCCTCCTAGTTCCTTTTTGAAGGTAAAATGTTTATAAAATGTTATCCTGGCATTCATTTTTAAGCTGTCGTCAGCTTCTGAATTTGTTCTAGCACTATCCTGACAACTACGATTATAGGGAGGTAAGACAGGAATTTTTATAGCGTTCCTCCTTCAAAGCGTTATCCCTTTTCCTATTGCATATTGACCTTATTCATATAATCTAGTTAGCAGCGAGGTGTTATGTTCTCGTTAGTTTTTTCTTAGCTCTTCCCTTTCCTCTTTTCAGCTCGGAAATTTTCATCATTGGGGGAAGGGAATGGTTTTACATATATAATCTAATTTTTCTTGTTCACATTGAATACAGACTTGCGTTATCTGTAAACAAAGCCATGGATCCTGCACGAGTTGTTGCAAATGTGCTACCTACTTTCATGTGATGTGTGCATCTAGAGCAGGATACAGCATGGAAGTAAGTTTGGTTATTGTTTTTTTATAATCCAAAACTGCCTGCTATCTCCTTATCTGATTAAGTTTCTTGATTTCTTTGTTCTTTTTTCTGGAAGGGTGTAGTATTTACTTATTTTTACATTCCTAAAACAGCTTTCTATGGCAGTACAATTTACGATTTGAATTATATGAGGATGCACCCGAGCTGGTGAAATATTTTTAATATTGTTTAAACTTGCAGCTGCATTCTCTGGAGAAGAATGGAGTTCAGATAGTGAAGAAGTTAATATATTGTGCAGTTCACAGGTTTGAGCTCTTGTCACACAATAATTGTTAGTTCTTTCTTCATTAATATCTGAACTTTCTAAAGAAAATGTATCTTATGCCAATTCCATTGCAGACTTCCAAACCCAGATTCTGTCATGGTTGTACATACTCCCTTGGGGGTCTTCTCTCCCAGAACTTCCCCACTTCAAAATCAAAAGGGATGCTTTAGGGGATCAAGGCTGGTATCATCAAAGAGCGTAGAACTTCTTGAATCTTCAACCTCTGAGACTACTGAGATTGAACCACTCTCCGCTGCAAGATGTCGTGTTTATAGAAGGTCTTCTAAGAAGGTGATGATTATAATATATTTGCTTCTAGAATTGATTAGTATTATGTTTTCTGTGTAATTCTTACTTTTTTAATATTCATAGTCAAATGTACTTTGCTGTTGCATGCGCTTTCTTCATTAATGCTAGATGCCATTGCTGTAATCCTCCCATAAACTTGTTGCTTGCATGATTTTTGTCAAAATTCTTTTACATTTGGTCTTACAGATACATTTTCTATTTTTCAGAGGGCTGATGTACCAATAGTACACTTATTGAGGGGACCAAGTCATCATTCTTTAAGTGCAATAGTTCAATTAAACAGCCATAAGGTTGATTTTTTCTGTTTCTTTTCCAATGCTAAAAGAACTTTTGCTTTTTGAAATATATAATCTTGTCTCGTTGAATTATAGTTGTTCATGTAGACAAAACTAATTTACATGTTTTCTTTTGTTATTTTGTTATAGGACTCAGAAGATTTCAAAGTATTTACTTCATTCAAGGAACGTCTTCACCATTTGCAGGTAAATGTTTAAACTGAGCTATAGATCTTCTGTACCACTACTTTTTTACTTCTTTTAATGTCAATTTTTACTTGTGGCTTCAGAAAACTGAAAACCATCGAGTTTGCTTTGGAAAATCGGGTATACATGGATGGGGCCTCTTTGCACGTACAGATATTCAGGAAGGAGAAATGGTATATAATTAAATAATTTCGGTTTATCACTAAATAAACCCAATGTAAATATGTCAGTAAAATTATTTATGATGTGTTCATATTCGTGTTTTTCTTCTTCTGCAGGTTGCTGAGTACCGTGGTGAGCAGGTAAGGCGTAGTGTTGCTGATATGAGGGAGGCTAAGTATCGTTCACTAGGCAAAGACTGTTATGTGAGTCTCTTGTTTAAAATTGCTTTGATACAACAGTACTCCACTGTCACCTACTTGCATTGTCATCCTTGTACATATAAGCCTATCATTTTTTTTTTAATCAGATGTCCCCAAAGGGACATATATAAGCCTATCATAAAGGCATGAAAAATACTTTGATGTTCCTCCTTTGGTATTTCAAGCTTATCTGGTTTGAAAGCTTTTCTCATAGGTTTATTATCGCTGCTTATTATAGAATTGATTTTAGTTTAGATCTTAATTTTTAATAATGTACATTATGCAGCTCTTCAAGATCAGTGAAGAAGTGGTCATCGATGCTACACATAGGGGCAATATAGCACGTCTAATAAACCACTCTGTAAGTCATTGCTGGACATATCAGCTACTTTTTTTTGTACTCTAGCTCCCTTCAACACCAAAAGATGAAACATAAGAAAAGCGACCGGGAAATGATGAGTTGTCACAATTTTACAATTGGGTAATCACGCACACATGCTTTAATTAGGATACTAATGCTCAACTTAAATTGGTGCCTGCAGTGCATGCCTAACTGCTATGCAAGGATTATGAGTTTGGGTGCTGAGGAGAGTCGAATTGTTCTTATAGCCAAGTCCCATGTTTCTGCTGGTGAAGAACTAACGTATGTTCTTATCGTCGTCGCCGCCATAAATGCCTTTCTTGTTTAGGATTAAGCATGCAAATTTCGACTGATTGGAACTAACTTGCTTCTCCATTTGTTGCATCAGGTATGATTACTTGTTTGATCCAGATGACCGGGATGATCTGAAAGTTCCCTGCCTTTGCAAAGCCCCAAATTGTAGGAAATATATGAACTAGTTCGTTCATCTTTGCTTACACATTCTTTATATTATATGTCCGAGGAGCAATTGCACCTGCACCTACCTAACCATAGGGGAAAAAAGTTGTCCAGTACTAGCATATTATTTGATTTGTTGGTTTTCTTTCCTTTTTTCTTTCTTTTTCTTTCTACAATGGTATATTTGTATATCATTTTAATTACAAATTGAAAAGAAAAGAAAAGAAATTACCCAGCTTGAGCTGGTGGCTTTTTGTAAGTAGGCAACAAATCCTTACTTGACATTCTTTGTAATATTTTGTCCAGCCCCCCACCCTACCCGTCTTTTTTATTTTTTTAAATCTTTCTAAAGTAGCTTGGTAAATGTATAATAGATATTTTGATTTTTGAGTATATTTAATGCTTTGTATAGGAATAATAATAATAATTATTTTAAGTCATGAATTCATGATGTAAATATTTGGAAGCGTGAAAATATGGAGTTAGGTCATCTCCATTTATCGAATAGCACCTTCAGATCTTGTAAGAAAACTATTTAAATTTTGTAAAGGCCAAAATCTTATTTTGGTCCTTATTGTTTAATCGAAATATTATTTTGGTCTTTATTATTTTTTTCTGTAATGTTTTGATTCTTAATTTTTATCAATAGAATTGCTTTCATCTTTAATAAGTTTCATAATCGATCTCTAACTGTTGGATGTGATCATATCTTTTTCATTTTAAGTCAAATTCTAAATTTAACGAAATTTAAGGTGAGTTTTCCCTGCTGAGTTCTTTCTCTTCCCAGTTGAGTCATTGTCTCATCGATAAATTTGGTCAAATCAGATATGAAATCGAGCTTGAAAGTGAGTCGTTTGTTTCATGAAGATAGTAATATCTAGTTTTCAAGTCTGAATGTAATGAAATTGGAGATACAACTTATTTTTTATAAGTTCTTTTTCTAACTTATCGGGATCATTAGTGATAAACTAGAAAAAGGGCAGGCTTACCTAGTTCACAAGTGTGGGCTGCAAGAGCAAGGTTGAGTGTTCAAGTACCTACAAGAACTTCACAGGGAGCCATGCGAAGAATACTCCGATGCTCAAGTTAGTATTTGAGAGATGTGAGAGCAAGAGAATTCTGGTGAGTAAAGAGTAGCTAACCTTTGTCTATTGGGTTGAGCCCTATTTATAGAGCAGGGTGAGAGTGGTGGCCAGCGCGCGGGGCGCACCACGTAGTCGAACACGATCTCCACCAGCGGGAGTGGTGGAGACCGAGTTTGCGGAGCAAGGCAATCGTGGGTGATTGCGTGTCGCGTTACGGGGCGGGCGCCAGCGGGCTAGAGAACGTGGGTATGACCAAGTCCTTGGCCCACGACCTCCACCAACGAGAATTGCGGAGCAAGGCAATCGGGGGTGATCGCGTATCGAGATGGGGGCGAGCGCCGTAATCCCGGATCGATCACGGCCGCCCCTAAAAGTGCGGAGGGGCATTCGATTGATTCAAGTGCGCCCTGAGGGGTTTGGAGGGGGAAAGAGGCCTGGAGCAAAGGTCTATTAGGCATACGCCCAAATAGTGATATATCACAAGTCCCTCCTTAAAGAAGTCTACGAGCGCGTTCGACATACAAATCGTATAAGGCGTGCGGGGCGCAGGGTCTGGGTGTATGATGGAATCAATGTCTCAGTCATGCAGAAGTTTTAGGCGTACGCCAAAAGTATACAGGAATACTTGCCTCCCGTGAAAAAGAAACAATGGTTGGATGGCGGGCGCACAATGAGTGCACAAGGAAAGTCAATGGTCGCTGTGGCAGGCGACCATGTGGTAGGTAGCAGGTCTAGTCACAGACATGTGTCGTTTGGCGAAGGGCCCAAAATTTGAAAAAGCAGAAACTCTTCGTCTGCCTCGTTTTCTGCGCAAGTGAGGGTATTTAAGGCCGAAACGAAACGGTGCTCTTTCATTACCTCTGCAACTTGAAGTTTTGAGAGGAAAAAGGGAGAAACCGTCGAGGAGTGCTGGAGAGATTGTAACCGTCGTGGAGATTAAAACGCACCGGTTGTGAACGATCATTTCAAGGGTTCGTCGCGCAAGTAAGTATCGTAAACTCTGTTGTTGTTTCATTGCGGATTAGGGCTTTATTGGGTTTCGCGATTGTTCGCGGGGGTTAGGGTTTTGATGCGAGAAGTGGGGGGTTATCGTTACCACTGTGTGGGTGATAGTTTTGCCTTGGTGGGGCTTGTGGGTGTAGGGATGCCGTAGAAAGATTCGCGATAAGGGTGGGTTCTTTGCGAAATGTTAAGTTGAAATGGTTCGAAAAGGAAAATGTCTTTTCTGGGTTTGGGTGTTTGGGTTTTGCGGATTCTCATTGACATTTCTGGGCTCGAACTCTGTGAGCGCAATGTTTCTGGGATTTCTGGGTTTTTGTTCATCAAGTTCATGAGTGTTCGTTCATGAATGTGTATGGGTCTCTGGGTTTGATGAGGGGGAGGCAATAGGGGCCGGTCGTCTCATGTGAATGGATGATCAGGCCGGGCGGTCGGGTTGTCCAGGAATGTTGTTTGGCGGTGGGCCTGTGGCGATCAAAGTTTGCCATGTATTGATACTTGCATTTTTGCAGGTTGTAGAGTGAACGATTGCTGATTGTCTGGGTGAGCGCCACTAATCTCCTCAACGTTCAAACCCTAATGATATGAGTACTATGCGTACAGGTACATCCCTTTCTCTAGTGCTTTGATTTAATTTGCGAGAGTTAGAGACCATGGCGGTCCTTAGGGAGTTAGAGGAAGGCGAGAAACTGCGTAGCGTTAGCAGTTTGCCCACACAGGAGAGTAGCTTAGTGGACACAGAGGTTCTAGATCGTGAGATCGAAGAAGCTCTTTGAAGGGCGGCCGAGCTGTTAGCGGGACGGATGATCACGGCCAAAGGCGCGCGGCGACAGGGTCAGGAAGCGTCGAGCGTATATAGGGGGTGTTGGGACTTAGTTATTTATAAGCCTGTAGTTATGTCTGAGACGACCGAGGAGGAGTTGATGTTAGAGTTGTCGGACGACTCGAAGGAAGAGCCACCCAGGGTGCTGGGTGAGGTGACGGGCGACCTCTGTGGGTCGGCAGTGGAGGGGGAGTGACTGATCATGGCTCGGGACCCGATTAGGTGGGACGCGGCTGAAGGGTTGGGAAACCCTATAGTTAGGGTGACATCAGGACCGCTAGCGACGCCGGCCTCGCGGTTTGATGATGACACTGAGTTGGAGTCGGCCCAGGACGCGTATTTCGGGCTAGGGTCTGGCAGGGAGGCGAGCGGCATGGCAGTAGGGTCGTGGAATGGACTCATCGGCGAGGGTTTGTCGTGTATGAAGTCCTTCTGCAAGAGTGTGATTCAGAGATGTCGTTCACTGATTTCGAGATGGACCTGTTGAACCATCTCAATTGTTGTCCAGCTCAGCTGATGGCGAACGGCTGGCGGAATCTGAAGTTCCTGCAGTTCGTAGCTTGGAAAGTGGGCGTTGAGCTCACTATAAAACTGTTTTTATATTGGTTTTTTGTAAAGACCGGGGACGCCGGGCGTGTGAATATATAGAGGAAGGGGGGTAGTTTGAGTGGGTTTCCAGCGAGCATTAGCAACTGGAAGAAGTGGAAGGATAGGTACTTTCCCATTGTGCAGAATGGGTTAGGGCGCCCGTGGTGGGTGAGGGAGGAGGAAGACCGTCCCAAGTTTCCTATGGGGTGGTCGGATGCTAAG
Source organism: Chamaecrista fasciculata (assembly GCA_003254925.1). Taxonomy (NCBI): domain Eukaryota; kingdom Viridiplantae; phylum Streptophyta; class Magnoliopsida; order Fabales; family Fabaceae; genus Chamaecrista; species Chamaecrista fasciculata. The sequence continues at coordinate 57,381 of QANZ01032608.1, forward strand.
ACGGGAGTGAGCCCGATCAAGCGGGGCATCTTAGCGAAGAGGAGCGTCGGGCGGATAGGCTCCTTAGCTCATTTTACATGCACTATGTGCAATCATGTAATATGTTGTTTTAACTCTTTGATTGGTATAGCTTTACGGGCGTTCAAATGGTTTCTCACCAATTTTTCTTGTCTATTTGTTTTGCAGCTTTGACCGGCGCAAAGAAGAGGCCGACCGACCAGGGGGCCGGCAGTTCTGCTGCAGCGGCTCACGCTGAGCCAATACGTGAGCAAGCGCCTGCACAAACTTCTGCACTTGATCGGGTGCGAGCTCCTTCTGCTCCTCCAATGGCGCCCGGTGCCGGGCAAAGGGTTCAAGGGCTTCCTTCATCCACGCTCCATCCTCCTCTGGGGGCGCGTTGGCCCATCAGGCCAGCGGGCAGACGTCGACAACGTCGATAAGGAAAAGGGCGGGTCCGCCCGTGCTAGCCCTCGGCGGGATGAGACCGAGTGGGAATGTTGCAGGGGCCGAAGAGTCCCCGTCGGGCAAGGGGAAGAAAACAGCTGACAAGGGGAAAGGCCTGCGGGCGGAGCGTCGAGAGAAGGTCTGCCACCAAAAAAGGCTCGCACAAGCGGGCCTGTGGACCCAGGGGTGTTCGTCCACTGGGATGACGAGGAGTTAGACAAGTTCATTAAGAATAGTCATCCCGACGGCGATGGGCCGTGAAACCCTCGGATGGACATGCCGGACGAGCAGAAGGTCGACGAGAAGGGAGAGGCGCAATTCCCTTATTTGCCCTCGTATCCGAATAGAGGTCGATTCTCCGGCGTGGCCTCCTTCCACTCCTTGTACTCTTCGGGTACCTATGAGTGGCATGATACTCTGGTGGCCGAAGCTTTCAAGCGCCCTCCTGCTGACTATGCAACAGCGCACAGTATGGTGGCGACCGTGGCTTCACACGCCGCTCAGACATTGGCGCATAATCTGGCGAAAGAAGTTGCCCGTTTGAGGGCAGAGGCGAGGGCGCCCGGTGGTGCGGAGCAGCTGAAAGCACTGGAAGCTGCTAGGGCCAGGCGCAGGCGGACGCCCAGGCCCAGAGGGAAAATGTGAAGAAGCTGGAAGAGGAGAAGAGAAGAGAGAGAGAAAGAAGGAAGAAAGCAAACCAAGAGGCGGCCGCAGCCGTGCGGGAGGCAGCGGTGCAGCGGGGGGAAGTACAGACCGCCAAGGAGGAGCTTGAGCTGTTTCAAGCGGGAGAGGCCCAAAGAATTGAGTGGGCGTGCCGGGAGGAACGAATGCAGTGGTATCGATATTTTATCAATGCGTCCTCCCGCGGATTCGAGAACTGCCGGAAGCAACGCAGTCTGCTGAACCCGGAGTTGAATGAGGCGGGCATCGACTACACCTACGAAGTGTTGCCCGATGGGCAGGGTGGCCATGAGATTCGCATGCACGTGGAAGATGACGAGCCGGGCGAACAGATGCCTTCCATGCCCGCTGACTGGACCATTCACGCCTATGAATTGGCAGAGGGGCGGTCGCAACCCAGGCCTGGAGATCCAGGGTATGTGCCTCCAGCGGACATGCTAATCACCGCGGGAAATGAGGAGGACGTTGAAAATCCAACCGGTGTAGCCGAGGCGATCGACAACGAGGGAGGGGAAGGGAGTGGCGACAATGCTCCGGAGGTGGCCAATACTACCGTGATTTCGGATGACTGAGTCATCCGTTTGCAAAAACTTGTAATTTTTCAGGGGTGTGTTCCCCGTTGAACTTCTGTAGGGCATGTGTGCCCGTTGTTGAATAGTTTCAGGCGGTTGTGCCCTTTGAATTGTTGAATTTTTTGGCCATGCGGCCTGATGATTTGCTAGGCCATAAGGTCCATATTTTGATAAATATGTTTTGTATGCATGCTTCGTGTGTTGTTTTATCTATTTGAGATGTTTATTTTGTGCAAGTATGGGTGTTCGCCTAACTTTGTTGGCGATCGATGGGGGCTAGCCAGCCATGAGGTAATGGTCCAGCATGGCTTATGAGCAACTTCTCGGCTCAAAGGCACGCGGAGCACCAGAAATAAAGCGTTTGGAGGCGTCCCTCCTGATGGAGATTGTGCCCTAGGGCCAATCATTTTATATATATAAGTGTTTGTCTAAACATATTATTTTGATTAATTTATAGATGATAAAATTATGTCGTTATCATAATTTTAGCATGTTTACTGTGATAACAGTCCTTGATTAATTATGTGATAATTAGTCTAAACTGTCCCTGGTCGATTATTCTCGTGGGAACGTGAATGAACCAAGACCAGCATGACCTCGGTGTATAGAGATACACGCATGTGATGCTTCTCGAGAGTCATGGTGCAATTATGTAATGGGTTACAAATTGCTGGACCGACCCGAAGAGTCCTGCATGGGTTTAATGATAAGCTAGCCTCTCCTGTACACCTGTCACGATGCCCTTAGACCTGAGGTCTTGACTATTCCGGCGTTGTAGATGTTGAACTTTGGCCTAGTCCAACGTTGTCCGTAACAAGGTAGCCATACAGGCTAGGTACGGGTTTAGTTGTTTGCCGTGCTAAGGAATGTGGTTGACCAAGAAGGAATTTTGTGCCTCATTAAGATGAGAGATATTTAACTGGGTCCCTCGATGAGTCTGTCCAAGGAATGTGTGGCCACACAGGGAAATGGGGCTAACTCAAGGAATCGAGAAAGTTGTGGTTTGGAATAAGAATGATTTTCCCATGCCTTATCCATGACCAAAATATCATGTGACAATAGGGATTATGACAAGGTGGTACTAAGGTTAAATCGGTTTTTGTTAAAACGATAACTCACGTGTTTTGGGTAGTCGTGATGACTTGCTAGAGTCCGCTCTCGACTTGTGAGTCATAGGGATGGCTTGCTGCCAACTTCACGTAAGGCCTGCTGGGTCACACACGAGCAGGATCAAGATACTGTAATAGGGACACGAATTAGGGTTAATTCGTGAGTCACTTTTGTGACACGATTTAAGACATAGTTGAATGTGTTAGGACATGAAGTCTTGTCTTAAATAATATCTACATTTGTGATATTTAAATTTGTTGGACAAGTTTAAATATATTAATTGTTAAATAGTTAATTTGATTAATCTATTTACAATTAAATTCTTGTTTAAAATATTAGGTAATAATAAATTAAATAAGCTTCCTAAAAGTTAGGGGATTATTGATTTATTAAATTCTTTAATATTGGACAATGAGAGAGTGAGGGTGGCGCCTCATCTTGATTTTAATTAATGAAAATGTTTTGTTAATTTAAATTCAAGATTTGAATTTGAATTCAAGATTCAAATTTTGAATTAAGATATTAGGGTAATATTTTAATTCAATAATGTGAGGGAATTAATAAGTTGGTTATAACTTCCTAAGAGTTAGGGTTGTTATTTTATTTATTAAATTCCTTAAAAATAAAAAGGAGTATGGCGCATTCTTGGTGGGACCAAGTGCAAGATTTGATCTTGCATTTTGAATCTCAAGATTGCATTTTGAATTTAAATTAAGATATTATTGTAATATTTTAATTAAGAATTCAAGTCCTAAATTATAATATTAATGTAATCTTATAATTCCCTAATTTGATAATTCACTAATTTAGGGATTCCCTGATTATAATTATCATTTCCCTAATTTCAAGATTTAGACTCTATAAATACATGAGCAAGTCGACATTCCCACTTCACTTGAAAAGCAATTTTCGACTTACCCTAGTTTAGAGAGAGAAAGTCGACTTTCTGAAGAGAGAGAGAAAGTTTGACTTAAACCCTAATATTTTAAGGCTTGAGTGTGATCAAGAATTGTTCTTGGATTTGTGCGCCACTTTTTCTTGGAGTTCAAGAATTGTTCTTGAACATTCAAGATCCGTAGATTGGGTTCTCGCATTCTCTTGGAGAAGAGAAGGAGGCTAGCACCTGGGTATCTACCAAACTGCTCATGTGGATCACCGGTGTAGGAAGGACACGTTCCAGTGGACTTCTCAGATTCGCAAGTTCAAAGCTACCGATTGAATTTTAGGTATACATCTACTCTTACTAGAATAAACACAGTTAGTGGATCCTGGAAGGAAATTATAGAGTTTGCCATTTAAATTTTAATTTTACGTTTTTTCCGCTGCGTTCGCTCTATAATTTCATAACAGTGGTATTAGAGCCACACTATTCTTGTGTTTATTCTAGTTTTGTGATGTACATGAGATGTATGTTTGAGTGTTTACCGCTTTCATTTGTATGCTTAAATTTTGCGAAAATCCACCACATGGTTTTTTTTTGAACCTAATCTAAAGATTGGTGCAAATTTATGTATTTGATACATAAGATAATCAATTGGATTGATTAAAATTTTCTTGAAAATATAGTCTTGGTCGAAAATTTTAAAATTATGAATTTATAAATTTTGGCTCAATAATTCGGATTCTTGAATATGATTCTTGAATTCTTTAATTATTGATGTAAAGCTTATTTTTCAAGAAGGCATGTTAAATTGCACAAACCCTAATTGAACAAAATTAAAAATCGTTTTCGTGTGTTGTTGTATGATAGCCGTGTATGTATATTTAAATATATGAATTGTTCATGTATGAGTATGGTGTTGGATATGGCTCTAGGTATTTTTGGTAAATACGACCTGCGTGTCGTCTCCCTAAATTCTGGATGTAATTTTATTTTCTTTTTCACCTCAATGTTTAAATGAGGTTTCCCAATGTAATTTTATTTTTCCTTTTAGAAAAATTCTCTCATTGGCTTGAGGGAATTTAGGGTAGATGAGCCATATCTAAACACGGTTATATTTATGCATTTAGTATTTTGTATGTGATACAAAGTGGCGCTAGATGTATGTTTAGGGGTTGCGATTTTAACATGCAAAGTTTTATTTTTACGCATAACCACGTATTTGATACGAGCGTAGGATTTTGTATGAGATACAAAATTCGTGCATGTGTTTATATGTATGTGATACATGGGGATAAACACTTGGCACACTCGTTTAATTTTAAAATTGGATTTAAAATTGAACCAAAATTAATTTTAAATTGAACCCTTTTAAAATCTTAAGTTTTAATGCCATCAATAAAACAACCCTATTAAAATCTTGATCATTGTGGAGCGGTGATAGCCCAAGCTACACGTATCTACTTTTATCTTGAGGAGAAACGGGTGAATGGAATTTTCAACGCGACGCCTTATTGAAATCTTAGTTTATTGAATGCGGTGATAGCCCAAGCTACACGTCTTTAATGGACCTTGATGATATAGGGTTGGACTTTTGCCTCATTGTTTTGAATTTGGCCATTCACAAGTTTTATTGGGTGACTTAATGGGGTTATCAAATCGGATTTGGACCTCAAGGCATTAGATGGGATAAACATGCCATAATAAGTATCATACGATGATACAGTCCCATAAAGATCTAAGAGTCACATGTGATGTGATTGGTAAAAAGTTACCTACCTAAATAACCTAAGGGTGCATGATCGCCCAAGCGACGGAAAACCTTGGTGAAATATGGATCTTAGCCACTAATAATAATTTTGGTGGGTTTTATAAAATGGTGGACCTTTTTGCTAATTAACTTTCATATCTTAATTGTAGAATCAATGGCAAACAATAGTTCAGCGTTATCACTGCGATCTATCCTTGAGAAGGATAAGTTAAATGGGACAAACTTCCTTGATTGGTTTCGAAATTTGAGAATTGTTCTCACCCAAGAAAGGAAGTTTTACGTCCTAGAAAATCCTCCCCCTGAAGAGCCTGCCAACGACGCTCCAAGAGCTCAAAGAAATGCTTATGAGAAGCACTTCAATGACTCTGTGGACGTTGCTTGCCTGATGCTAGCCACAATGGTTCCCGAGTTGCAAAAGAACTTGGAAAACTTGACGGCTTATGAAATGGTCACGCATCTCAAGGAAATGTTCCAGCAACAGGCTAGGCAAGAGAGGTATGAGACCACTAAGGCTCTACACTCTTGCAAGATGGCTGAAGGTGCATCTGTGAGTACCCACGTCTTGAAGATGAAGGGGTACATAGATCACCTTAGTAGGCTGGGATTTCCCATTACCTCAGATCTTGCGACGGATTTGATCCTGAACTCGCTGCCTAGAATTTATGACCAGTTTGTCATGAACTTCAACATGAATGGAATGGAGAAATCAGTTTCTGAACTGCATGGGATGCTCAAGATCGTTGAGGCATCCATTAAAAGGGCGCCTAGCACAGTCTTGATGGTTCAGAATAACCAGGGGAAGGGGAAGGGCAAAGGAAAGAGGAAGGGTAAAGCCCGGTTGGTGAGACCAAGCCAGTGGTCAAGCCTAACCCGCAACCTGCCAAGAAGGCAAAGCCTTCCAAGGATGCGATTTGCTTTTTTTGCCAAAAGCAAGGACATTGGAAGAGGAATTTCAAATTGTATATGGAAGATCTGAAGAAGAAGAAGAGCGAGACCTCTACTTCAGTTATCTTTGTTATAGATGTTCATTTTTCTACTTTGACCACTTGGGTATTAGATACAGCATGTGGTTCTCACATTTGAACAAATGTGCAGGGTCTTAGAGACAGTAGGAAGCTGGACAGAAGCGAGGTGGACCTGCGTGTGGGCAATGGAGTAAGAGTTGCTGCTGTTGCTGTGGGGACATACGAGCTGGTGTTGCCCTCTGGGCTTATTTTCATTTTAAATAATTGTTATTATGTACCTTCATTAAGTTCGAACATTATTTCTCTTTCTTATTTGGATAAGGAAGGTTTTACATGTGTTAACAGTAATGGAAGGTGTTCTATTTATAAAGATGATGTTTTATTTGCTTATGGTGATTTGCAAGATAATCATTACATCTTAAAATTAGAACGACAATGCGATAACAATATCTATAACATTGATACGAAAAGGATTAAGATTAACGAATCAAATCCTACATACCTTTGGCATTATTGTTTAGGCCATATAAACGAAAAACGCGTAGAGAAGCTCCATAAAGATGGACTTCTAAGCTCATTTGATTTTGAATCATATGATGCTTGAGAATCTTGTTTACTTGGTAAAATGACAAAGGTGCCCTTCACTGGCCACAGTGAGAGAGCACCTGACTTATTGGGACTCATACATAGTGATGTATGTTGACCCATGAGTACTCTAGCTAGGGGTGGGTACTCATACTTTATAACGTTCACTGACGACTTCAGTAGGTTTGGCTATGTCTACCTAATGAAGCACAAGTCAGAGTCTTTTGAAATGTTCAAAAGATTTCAAAGTGTAGTAGAGAACCAACTTGGCAAGAAAATCAAGGTCCTTCGATCTGATCGAGGAGGCGAGTATTTAAGCCAAGAGTTTGTGGGATAGTTCACAACTTACTCCTCCTGGAACCCCACAGTGGAATGGTGTTTCTAAGAGGAGGAATCAAATTTTATTAGATATGGTCCGATCTATGATGAGTCAAGCTGATCTTCCGCCATCCTTTTGGGGGCATGCTCTAGAAACTGCTGCGTTCACACTTCACCGTGTTCCGTCTAAGGCAGTTGAGAAGACACCATATGAGATATGGACTGGGAAGAAGCCCAGTTTGTCTTACCTCAAGGTTTGGGGATGTGAAGTTTATGTTAAGCAACAGCCTAACGATAAACTGTCTCCCAAATCTCTAAAGTGTTTATTTGTGGGATACCCCAAGGAAACAAGGGGGTATTATGTCTACTACCCATCTGACAACAAAGTGTTTGTAGTCAGAAATGGATTCTTTCTAGAAAAGGATTTTGTCTCCAAAAGAGACAGTGGGAGTAAGATAGATCTTGAAGAGGTTCAAGATCCACAAGACACTCTAGAGGCGCAGACGGAAACTAGAGAAGAGCCACAAGACATTGTGGAAGCTCCTCTAGTGGCACAAGGACCACGAAGGTCTGATAGAACACGTTCTCAACCTCAAAGGTATGGATTTTGATGACTAAGAACAAGGATGTGTTGCTCATGGAGCGTGGTGAGCCTACCACCTATCAAGAAGCTATTGTGGATCCCAACTCTGAAAAATGGGTTGAAGCCATGAAGGCAGAGATGCAATCCATGTACGACAATAAGGTATGGACCTTAGTTGATCCACCTGAAGGTGTGAAAGCCGTAGGGTGCAAGTGGGTTTTCAAGGAGAAAACCGACATGGATGCCAACGTCAATGTCTTTAAGGCCAGGCTAGTTGCAAAGGGGTTTACTCAACGTCATGGTATTGACTATGACGAATGTTTTCCCCAGTTGCAATGGCCTAGTCCATTAGGATCCTCCTTGCTATAGCCGCATATTATGACTATGAGATATGGCAAATGGATGTCAAAACAACATTCCTTAATGGAAGGCTGCCTGAAGATGTGTACATGACACAACCTGAGGGGTTTGTATGTCCAGAGGAACCAGAGAAGGTATGCAAGCTTCAGAGATCCATTTATGGATTGAAGCAAGCATCCCAGAGTTGGAATCATCGTTTTGATGAAGTAGTCAAAGAGTTTGGCTTCTTACAAAACCCTGATGAGCCTTGTGTTTACAAGAAGGTTAGTGGGAGCACAATTGTGTTCTTGGTGCTTTATGTCGATGACATATTGCTCATTGGAAATGATGTTCCTACCTTGGAGATTGTGAAATCTTGGTTGGGAAAATCATTCTCAATGAAGGACTTAGGAGAAGCTGCCTATATTCTAGGCATCAAAATCTATAGAGATAGATCTCGAAGGATTCTTGGATTAAGTCAGACTACATACTTGGATAAGGTACTGAAACGGTTCAGTATGCAAGATTCCAAGAAGGGATTCATAACGATGAATCATGGTTTAGTCCTGAGCAAGAATCAGTGTCCCAAGACACTTGATGAGCAAGGGCGCATGAGTGGCATCCCTTATGCTTCGGCAATTGGATCCATCATATATGCCATGTTGTGTACTCGACTCGATGTGTCGTTTGCCCTGAGTATGACGAGCCGGTTCCAACAAGACCCTGGTGAGGATCATTGGACCACTGTAAAAAACATCCTTAAGTACTTGAGAAGTTCTAAGGATGAATTCTTGGTTTATGGTGGAACTGATGAAGAGCTATGTGTAATTGGTTACACAGATGCCAGTTTCCAAACCGACCAAGATGATTTTAAATCGCAGTCTGGATACGTGTTTCTCTTGAACAGTGGCAGCGTGAGTTGGAAGAGTTCCAAGCAGAGCACGATTGCTGATTCTACAACGGAGTCTGAATATATAGCAGCATCGGATGCAGCAAAGGAGGCTGTATCGATTAGGAAGTTCATTGCTGAGCTTGGAGTGGTTCCGACCATTGCTGATCCTATAACCTTGTATTGTGACAATAATGGTGCTATTGCACAAGCCAAGGAGCCCCGGTCCCACCAAAGGACCAAACATATACTCAGACGTTATCACCTTGTCAGAGAGATTGTTGACAGAGGAGATATCAAGATATGCAAAGTAGCAGGCGAGGATAATGTTGCCAATCCTCTTACGAAACCTCTTGCGCGGGTCATACATGAACGCCATGTAACGTCGATGAGGATTAGACACATTGATGAATGTACCTAGTGTAGGAACAATTTGATTGATGATTGTACCTAGTGCATGTGGGAGTTTGATGGAGATTGTGCCCTAGGGCCAATCATTTTATATATATGTGTTTGTTTGAACATATTATTTTGATTTATTTATAGATGATAAAATTATGTCGTTATCATAATTTTAGCATGTTTACTGTGATAACAGTCCTTGATTAATTATGTGATAATTAGTCTAAATTGTCTCTGGTCGATTATTCTCGTAGGAACGTGAATGAACCAAGACCAACATGACCTCAGTGTATAGAGATACACGCATGTGATGCTTCTCGAGAGTCATGGTGCAATTATGTAATGCGTTACAAATCGCTGGACTGACTTGGAGAGTCCTGCATGGGTTTAATCATAAGCTAGTCTCTCCTGTACACCTGTCACGATGCCCTTAGACCTGTAACAGGGTAGCCATACAGGTTAGGTACCAGTTTAGTTGTTTGCCGTGCTGAGGAACGTGGTTGACCAAGAAGGAATTTTGTCCCTCATTAAGATGAGAGATATTTAACTGGGCCCCTCGATGAGTCTGTCGAAGGAATGTGTGGCCACACAGGGAAATGGGACTAACTCAAGGAATCAAGAAAGTTGTGGTTTGGAATAAGGATGATTTTCCCATGCCTTATCCATGACCAAAATATCGTGTGACAATAGGGATTATGACAAGGTGGTACTAAGGTTAAATCGGTTTTTGTTAAAACGATAACTCACGTGTTTTGCGTAGTCGTGATGGCTTGCTAGAGTCTGCTCTCGACTTGTGAGTCATAGGGATGACTTGCAGCCAACTTCACGTGAGGCCTGCTGGGTCACACACGAGCAGGTTCAAGATACTGTAACAGGGACACGAATTAGGGTTAATTCGTGAGTCACTTTAGTGACACGATTTAAGACATAGTTGAATGTCTTAGGACATGAACTCTTGTCATAAATAATATCTACATTTGTGATATTTAAATTTGTGGCACAAGTGTAAATATATTAATTGTTAAATAGTTAATTTGATTAATCTATTTAGAATAAAATTCTTGTTTAAAATATTAGGGAATAATAAATTAAATAAGCTTCCTAAAAGTTAGAGGATTATTGATTTATTAAATTCTTTAATATTGGACAATGTGAGAGTGAGGGTGGCGCCTCATCTTGATTTTAATTAATGAAAATGTTTTGTTAATTTAAATTCAAGATTTGAATTTGAATTCAAGATTCAAATTTTGAATTAATATATTAGGGTAATATTTTAATTCAATATTGTTAGGGAATTAATAAGTTGCTTATAACTTCCTAAGAGTTAGGGTTGTTATTTTATTTATTAAATTCCTTAAAAATAAAAGGGAGTATGGCGCATTCTTGGTGGGACCTGGTGCAAGATTTGATCTTGCATTTTGAATCTCAAGATTGCATTTTGAATTTAAATTAAGATATTAATGTAATATTTTAATTAAGAATTCAAGTCCTGAATTATAATATTAATGTAATCTTATAATCCCCTAATTTGATAATTCACTAATTTAGGGATTCCCTAATTATAATTATCAATTCCCTAATTTCAAGAGTTAGACTCTATAAATACATGAGCAAGTCGACATTCCCACTTCACTCGACATTCCCCCTAATTAAGGTAATATTTTAATTGTAAATTCAAGTCGACATTCCCCTAATTGATAAAATCATGATATTCTGATAATATAATTATTTTAGGACTTGAATTTACAATTAAAATATTACCTTAATATTTCAATTTAAATTCTAAATGCAATCTCTGAGAATCAAATGGAAGATCAAATCTTCCCTTGGGACGCACAGAGCCATGCACCTATCTCCCTCATTTTTATCTTGGAATTTTATAAATCAAAAACTTTCCTAATTCATGATTCACCAAAGATACTGAGAGGAGATCTCACTAAATCTATTTGAATCAAATCTTTTGATATCTCCATCAAATCTTTTGAATTCAAACTTATTATTTGAATTAATAAAACATTTTTATTTATCCAAATACTACAAAAGAGGCGCCACCCTCAAAATAATATTGGGGAATTTTATAATTCAATAATTTCCTAACTTTTAGGAATCTTATCTGAATTATTTTTCCTTAATATTTTAATTGTAAATAATTAATCCCCATTAATCATTTAACAATTATTATATTTAAACTTGTCCCACAAATTTAAATACTTCACAACTGTAGATTAATTAAGACAAGACTTAATGTCCCCGACATTTCGCTGTGTCTTAAATCGTGCCACCGGAGTGACCCACGAATTAACCCTAATTCGTGTCCCTTTTAAAACGGTGTCCTAATCTTGCCCATGTGTGACCCAGTAGGCCCCACGTGAAGTTGGCAGCAGGTCATCTCCATGACCTACAAGTCGTGAGCGGACTCTAGCAACCAATCACGACTACCCAAAACACGTGAGTTATCGTCTTTACCAAAACGACTTAACCTTAGTACCACCTTGTCAGAGACCCTATTGTCCTACGATATCTTGGTCATGGATTAGGCACAGGAAAGTCATCCATAATCCAAACCACAACTTTCTCGATTCCCTGAGTAAGTCCCAATTTCCTGAGTGGCCACTCTTTTGCCTGGACAGACTCATCGAGGGCGCCAGTTAGATATCTCCCATCTAATGAGGGACAAAATCCCATCTTGGCCAATCCACATTCCTCAGCACGGCAATCAACCAAACCCGTACTTAGCCCTTGTGGCTACCCTGTTACGGGCAACGTTAGACCAAGCCAAAGTCTGACAACTGCAACGCCGGAATAATGATGACCTCAGGTCTAAGGCATCGCAACAGGCGTACAGGAGAGGCAAGCTGATGACTAAACCCATGCAGGACTCTCCGGGTCAGTCCATTAACTCGTAACCCCTTACGTTATTGCACCATGACTCTCGTCCCAACATCCAGTGCATGCATCTCTATGCACCGAGGTCATGCTGGTCTTAGTTCATTTTCGTTCCCACGAAAACAATCGACCAGGGACAAATTTAGATTAATTATCTCATAATTAATCATGGACGCTATCATAGTAAACATGCTAATAATATGATAACACATTAATTTATCTCCATAAATTAATAATATGTTCAAAACATATTCACACATAAAATTGGTTGGCCCTAGGGCACAATCTCCAACAGACTCCCACTTGCACTAGGGTACAATCATCAATCTTGCTGTTCCCACTCCTAGGTACACTGATCAATGTGTCTAATCCCCATTGACGATACATGCCGCTCAGGTATGACCCTTGCAAGAGGCTTAGTCAGAGGATCAGCAACGTTGTCCTCGCCTACTACTTTGCATATCTTCACATCACCTCTCTCAATCATCTCCCTGACGAGGTGACAACGTCTGAGTATATGTTTGGTGCTCTGGTGGGACCGTGGCTCCTTGGCTTGCGCAATAGCACCACTATTGTCGCAATACAGGGTAACGGGATCAGAAATGGTCGGAACCACACCAAGCTCGGAGATGAACTTTCTAATCCACACAGCCTCCTTTGCTTCATCTGATGCTACAATATACTCGGACTCCGTTGTAGAATCGGCAATCGTGCTCTGCTTGGAACTCTTCAAACTCACGCTGCCACTATTCAGGAGAAACACATATCCTGACTGCGATATAAAGTCATCTTGGTCGGTTTGGAAACTAGGATCTGTGTAACCCCTTACATAGCTCCTCATCAGTTCCACCGTATACCAAGAACTCATCCTTAGTCCTTCTCAAGTACTTAAGGATATTCTTGACAGCGATCCAATGATCCTCACCAGGGTCCTGTTGGAATCGGCTCGTCATACTTAGGGCAAACGACACATCGGGCCGAGTACATAACATGGCATACATGATGGATCCTATGGCCGAGGCATAGGGGATTCCACTCATGTGCCCTCGCTCAACAAGTGTCCTGGGACACTGTTTCTAGCTCAGGGTCAGCCCATGATTCATCAGAATGAATCCCCTCTTGGAATCCTGCATATTGAACCTCTTCAATACCTTATCCAAGTATGTACACTGACTCAATCCGAGAAGCCTCCGAGATCTATCTCTATAGATCTTAATGCCTAGAATTTAGGCAGCTTCTCCCAAGTCCTTCATTGAGAAAGATTTTCCTAACCAGGATTTTATAATCTCTAAGGTTGGAACATCGTTTCCAATGAGTAATATGTCATCGACATATAGTACCAAGAACACAATTGTGCTCCCACTAACCTTCTTGTAAACACAAGGTTCGTCAGGGTTTTGCAAGAAGCCAAACTCTTTGACTACTTCGTCAAAGCGGTGATTCCAACTCCTGGATGCTTGCTTCAATCCATAAATGGATCTCTGAAGCTTGCATACCATGTCTGGTGCCTCAGGACATACAAACCCCTCAGGTTGTATCATATACACATCCTCGGGCAGCCTTCCGTTAAGGAACGCTGTTTTGACATCCATTTGCCATATCTCATAGTCATAATATGCGGCTATGGCAAGGAGGATCCTAATGGACTTGGCCATTGCAACAGGCGAAAACGTTTCGTCATGGTCTATACCATGACGTTACGTAAATCCCTTCGCAACCAGCCTCGCCTTGAAGATGTTGACATTGCCATCCATGTCTGTTTTCTCTTTGAAAACCCACTTGCACCCTACGGGTTTTACCCCTTCGGGTGGAGCGACCAAGGTCCAAACCTTGTTGTCGTACATAGATTGCATCTCAGCCTTCATGGCTTCAACCCATTTCTCATAGTTGGGATCTTCGATGGCCTCTTGCTAGGTGGTGGGCTCACCACGCTCTATGAGCAACACATCCCTGTTTTCAGTCACGAGAAATCCGTAATATCTCTCTGGCTGAAAACGTGTTCTATCAGACCTTCATGGTCCTTGTGTTTGTGGAGGAGCTTCCACAACGTCTTGTGGAACTTCTCCAGTTTCCGCCTGTGCCTCTGAAGTGCCTTGTGGGTTTTGAACTTCTTCAAGATCCACCTTACTCCCACTCTTTCTTTTGGAAACTAGATCCTTCTCCAAGAAGAATCCACTTCTGACTACAAACACTTTGTTGTCAGCTGGGCAGTAAACATAGTATCCCCTCGTTTCCTTGGGGTACCCTACAAACAAGCACTTGAGGGATTTGGCTGATAGTTTATCGTTAGCTTGTTGCTTAACGTAAACCTCGCATCCCCAAACTTTGAGATAAGACAAATCGGGACTCCTCCCTTTCCATATCTCATATGGTGTCTTCTCAACTGCCTTAAACGGAGCACGGTTAAGTGTGAAAGCGGCAGCTTCTGAAGCATATCCCTAAAAGGATGGCGGAAGATCAGTTTGACTCATCATAGATCGAACCATATCCAATAGAGTTCGATTCCTCCTCTCAGACACACCATTCCACTGTGGTGTTCCACGGGGAGTAAGCTTTGAGGCTATCCCACAACTACTAAGATGATCAGTGAATTCTTGACTCAAATACTCGCCTCCTCGATCAGATCGTAGGATCTTGATTTTCTTGTCAAGTTGGTTCTCAACTTCATTTTGAAATCTTTTGAACATTTTAAAAGACTCTGACTTGTGCTTCCTCAGGTAGACATAACCATATCTACTGAAGTTGTCAGTAAACGTAATGAAGTAGGAGTAACCTCCTCTAGCATTGATACTCATGGGTCCACATACATCACTATGTATGATCCCCAACAAGTCAGATGCCCTTTCACTGTGACCAGTGAAGGGCGCCTTTGTCATCTTACCAAATAGACAAGATTCGCAAGCATCATATGATTCAAAATCAAATGAGCTTAGAAGTCCATTTTTATGGAGCTTCTCTAGGCGTTTCTCGTTTATATGGCCTAAACAACAATGCCAAAGGTATGTAGGATTAGATTCTGAAACCTTAATCCTTTTCGTATCGATGTTATAGATTTCGTTATTATGTCTTTGTTCCAATTTTAAGATATAGTGGTTATCATGCTGATCTCCATAAGCATATAACACATCATTCTTATAAATTGAACATCTACCATTTCCATTCATGCAAATAAATCCTTCCTTATCCAAATAAGAAAGCGATATAATGTTAGAACTAAAAGATGATACATAATAACAATTGTTTAATAACAAAACAAGCCCAGTGGGCAAAACTAGCTCGTAAGTTCCTACAGCAACAGCAACAACCCTTGCTCCATTGCCCACACATAGGTCCACCTCGCCTCTGCTCAGCTTTCTACTTCTTCTCAACCCCTGCACATTAGTACAGATGTGAGAACCACAAGCAGTATCCAATACCCAAGTGGTAGGAGTAGACAAGTGAACGCCTATAACAAAGACACCTGAAGTAGGGGCTTCGCTCTTCTTCTTCTTCTTCTTCTTCAGATCTTCCATGTACAGCTTACAGTTTCTCATCCAGTGTCCCGGCTTCTGGCAGAAGAAACAGACTGTATCCTGAGAGGGCTTTGCCTTCTTGGCAGGCGGCGGGTTAGGCTTAGCCGCAGGCTTGGTCCCACCAACCTCGGCGTCTCCTTTCCTCTTTCCTTTGCCCTTACCCTTTCCCTTGTTCTGAACTAGTAAGACAGTGCTAGGCGCCTTCCTTATGGATGCCTCAGCAGTCTTTAGCATCCCATGCAGTTCAGAAACGGTCTTCTCCATGCCATTCATGTTAAAGTTTAAGACGAACTGGTCATAACTTCTAGGTAGCGAATTAAGGATCAAATCCGTCACTAGCTCTGGCACAATGGGAAAACCCATCCTGGCAAGGTGATCAATGTACCCCTTCATCTTCAAGACGTGGGCACTAACAGATCCACATTCTGCCATCTTGCAAGAGTAAAGAGCCTTTGCTGTCTCAAATTTCTCTTGCCTTGCCTGTACATGGAACATTTCCCTAAGATGTGTCATCATCTCGTATGCCCCCATGTTCTCCAAGTTCTTTTGGATCTCAGGAACCATGGTAACCAACATAAGACAGGCAACGTCCACAGAGTCACTTTGATGCTTCTCGTAAGCATCTCTCTGTGCTCTTGGAGCGTTTGCAGCAGGCTGTTCAGGGATGGGGTTCTCTAGGACATCGAGCCTTCTCTCCTGGGTGAGAACAATTCTTAGATTTCGTTACCAGTCGAGAAAGTTAGTCCCAGTCAACTTGTCCTTCTCAAGGATAGATCGCAGTGATAGTGTTTGAACGTTCGTTGCCATTTGATTCTACAATTAGATATGAAAAGCTTTAATTAGCAGGAAAAATAAAATTATATCCACCATTTTATAAAACCCAGTGAAATTTATTATTAGTGGCTAAGATCCATATTTCACCAAAGTTTACCGTCGCTGAGGGCGATATGCACTCTTTGGCTATTTAGGTAGGTAACTCCTTACCAATCACATCTCTATGTGACTCTTAGATCCTTATGGGACTGTATCATCATATGATACTTATTATGGCATGTTTATCCCATCTAATGCCTTGAGGTCCAAAACCGTTTTGATAACCCCATTAAGTCACACGGTAAAACATGTGAATGGCTAGGTTCAAAACAACGAGGCTGAGGCCCAGTCCCATATCATCAAGGCCCAACTAAATACGTGTCGCTGAGGTCGATCACCGCATTTAAAGAACCAGGATTTCAACAGGCGTCGTGTTGAAACTCCCATTCACCCGTGTCTCCTCAAGGTCAAGGCAGATACGTGTCGCTGAGGGCGATCACCGCTCCACGATGAACAAGATTTTGACAGGGCGTTTTAGCGATGGCATTAAATACTTAAGATTTTCTAAAAGGGTTTAATATTTAATTAAAAGGTTCCGATTTACAGTTTAATTTTAAAACTCCTTTTAAAATTAAACGAGTCATGTCACATGTTTATTACCCCATGTATCTCATACATATAAACATGTGCCGGATTTTTGTATCGTATACAAAATCCCACGCTCGTATCGTATACGTGGTTGTAGCGCGATATATAGATAGCATGTTAAAATTTCGCACCCTAAACATGTTGGGAAATCACCAAGCACACAACGCAGCGGAAACAGGTATAAATTTAAAAATTAAACAAAACCAGAACATGCGCATAGTGATTTCTTCCCAAGGATCCGCTATATGGATCTGTATCAATAAAAGGACTAGAATTTTACCCAAATCAATCGGCGACCTTTGTGTCTACGATGATGAGGAGTCCACTCCGAGTGTGCTCCCTCCGCCAGTGATCCACACGAACAGTTTTGGAGATGCCTAGGTGCTAGCCTCCTTCACTTCTCCAAGTGAACCAGGGACCTTATCTACGGTGTTCTTGAATTCAAGAACAATTCTTGAACTCCCAAGAACAGATGGCGCCTATGATCAAGAATCTTATTCTTGATCTCACACTACCTTGTCACAAACCCTAAAACTTCTTTTAGGTTTGCGCCACTTTCTCTCTCTAGGAAAACTAGGGTTGTGTTTTCTCTCTCTCTTCACCAAGACTCAAAACCGATTTTGCTCTTGTGAATTGGGTGAGAAAAAATCGAAATTCCAAGAGTACATGAGGCTTCTCATTAAAAGTTGACTTTTAGCTCTATATATATATAGGGTTTGAGGTTTTGATAATTATAATTAGGGAATCCCTAAATTATATGATTATCAAATTATTAAATTATGAGATTACAATAATATCATAATTTTAGGACTTGAATTCCTAATTATAATATTACCTTAATATTATAATTTGAATTCAAATGCAATCTTGGAGAATCAAATTAGAAGATCAAATCTTCCCAAAAGATCCTACCCTCATGCGCCAAGTCCCTTTTATTTTGTTGGAATTTAATAAATCAAAATAACAAACCTAACTCTTAGGTAGTTATAACTAATTTGTTATTTTCCAACAATATTGATTTAAGATATTACCATAATATCTT